>CM035410.1:186485755-186490755 GCA_020310875.1 Ceratopteris richardii | reverse complement strand
TGAGCTCTTCCTTTATGTCCTCGGCGTTGCAGAAGCAACGTATGAAAGTGGCTGAGATTGAAATAGAACGTTGCATTCTTCAATGCAACTTGTCATTTAATGTAGTGAGGACTCATGCTTGGAGGAGAATGGTTAGAGCCATCGCTCAAGTTGGCCCATGTGACGATTGGCATGGAGTGGAGTATAATAGACTCCGTGGACCTATGTTAGATGAAGAAAAAGAGCGCATAGAGTTGCAACTAGAGCCCATTAGAGTGGGATGGAAAACCTATGGTTGCTCCATCATCTCATATGGATGGAGTGATAATAGAAGACTCCATATCATTAACATTTTGGTCTCTAGTTGTTTAGGAACTTATTTCTTGCGAGCTATTGATGCGAGTCATGCGGGGGTGCGCATCACTGGGGAGTTTATCTTTCAACATATAAAAACCGCTATTCTTGAGATTGGTGCAGAGAACGTTGTACAAGTTATAACGGACAATGCATCCAATTGCAAGAGAATGGGGGAATTAGTTGAGAGAGAATTCCCTAGTATTGTGTGGACTCCATGTGCCGCACATTGCATATATCTTCTCTTTGAAGATCTTGGAAAATTGCCATGGCTTGCATCTTTAGTAGCAGATGCAAAACGTATCGTCACATTCACTAGGAAGAACCATCAAGCCCTAGCTATTTTTCGATCGTATAGTGCACATGACATGATTCGCCCTGCGGACACACGCTGTGTTCCACAGACTGCACATGGTTATGGCTCTTTGCATATGACAGTCATTGATCGTCGTTGGTTGACCATGTCCACAACGAACACCGATATTGCACGATATGTGCAGCGCAAAGTTCTAGATGAGGACTTTTGGACCGAGATCGAGACTATATTGCCTAGTTTGAAATACATTTATATAGTCTTACGTATACTAGACCAAGAGGGCTCCACACTTGGTCTAGTGTATCGTATGTATCATAGTGGAAAGCAACGTTTTCGCAACGGCAACGGCAACGGGTTAGCAACGGGTTAGCAACGAGGGCAACGTCTGGACCTAGGAGTTGCGATAAAGTTATTTATTTTTCAAAATTTTTATATGTTTTTTTCACATATTTTGGGTCCTATGATATGTAATAAGGTGGGATATGACTATATATACCATAAAATACTTATTACAATATAAGATATATCATAGATAATAGAGATTATCAATCTAACTTGAAAGTTGGAACTTGGTTGTGACTCGTGATTATATCATAACCCTCCACACATGTCACAGCCTTAAGATTATATCAAATACAATTATCTCAAATACATCATCATTATATCAAAATTCAAATACAATCATAACATCAATAATCATAACATCATCATCATCTAGATTCTAGATTCTAATTTCTAACAACATAATGATCATAACACTTAACTTTCAAGTTTCTAGTTTTTAAGTAGTAAGTTCTAACTTCTAACTTTTAACAAATTACAATAAACATCATGATTTATAATATAAATGATAACACCTGGCATCATAGTACATACATGTCACATGATCATATCATCGTTCATACATCAAAATAAAACAATAGAGATCACTATGACAAATGATAAATCATAAATCATATGAATCATGACGCATGGCATAAATCATAAGTGGCAAATGATAAATATAAAGTCACGACTCACAAGTGAGTCATGATAAGTGTCCACTGAGCACTGTCATCACAATAGTAAATACATATCATGAAATACCAAATGTCAAACATGAAATGTCAAAGCCTCAAATGTCAATAATCAAACTCTGTCACTCTGACATGGTGTCAGATGACAAATCATCACTCTCATCATCATCATCATCATCATCATCATCATCATCCCTAGTAGTAGTGGTATGTGGTCGGCTACTAGTGGATGCATCACCACTACCACTAGGTCCTCTGCGGCTCCGAGATGATCTGGTATCATGCTGAGGTAAGGTCAACTCATGGTAAAGCATAGTATATAAGTCCAGATCCTCTGGAGGAATATCTGGAATATCTCTGACTTTCTCTATATCTACTGTGTCCACGTTGACCTCCCTCACATCTCCTGTATGTCCGCCGCTCTCCAAGAGACGCAAGTTGCAGTGGCAATAAACTAGCCGCTCCAACTGCGCTGTAGATAATCTGTTCCTCTTCTTTGTATGGAAGAGGGCCCATGTGCTCCAATTCCTTTCACAAGGACTTACGCTGCAGTCCTGTGAAAGGATACGAATAGCTAACTCTCTCTGCATTACAACATAATTAAAAAAATAATTAGTACATAAATCATAATACATATTTATCACATGTCACACAGTACACTAAAGACTTTTGACTTAGTACTTACCAACTGAGGAGCACTAGCACCATACATCTCCCACCATGATACTGGCCGCAACTGAGCAGATCTCAAACAAGCCGTATCCTTTCCAAAATGGCCACCACCATTTTGGAATACCAAGAGCTGTCTCTCCAACTGAAGTCGCAACTCTACATCAGCTGGATAAAGCCTATATACATATGTGTTCCATGCACTCAAGAGCTCCTCATCCACGGTGGCCTGCTGAGATCTCCATAAGGGATGTAATAAGTGTGCCATCCCATGGATCGGGCGATGAAACCAATCCCATCGATCCCTCCACACAGCCTTAAGCTTCTCAATCCTATAAACAAAGAAATTATAAATTTTAGAGACTAATTTTTAATATAATAAGAATTTTAAGTGTCAAAAATTCAAAGTAATAAGTAATAACTTAATAAATACCTGTCCAATGTCAAATGTGGGCAACGTGAAAGGGACTCGCCAACTCGATCCATGAACTCATAGACGAGTCCCAATGTACTCCCCTCCATATCAACGATGCGAAGGACAGAATATAATGGATGTATGGCACGCACAAGTGCCTCTACATCCCTCCAAAATGAATCCGACAAGCATGTAATCCGTACAAAATCTGCTCTCAGGGTAGTGTGTCCATCCCAGGCAGTCCACTCTGTAGACACAACTGTCTGCATCAAAGCCTGCCGCACCCGAAGTAGTCTCTCCATCACTATGCACATGTAAGCAAATCTGGTCTTCGCAGGCTTTAGGATATCCAACTCACTGTATGATCTGAAAATAGCTAATAGTTTTGGTCTCTTTGTGAACAAAGAGACCACCTTATGGCAGGTGGAAAAAATAGAATGAATCCAAGGGATCTTTCCAAGATCCTCTATCAAAAAATCAATGCTATGTGCGGCACATGGGGTCCACACAATGGAGGGAAACTCTGCCTCTAACAATCTACCCATGGCCACACAATTACTTCCATTGTCGGTAATGACTTGCACAACATTCTTTTGACCGACATCCATAATAGCCTGGCGGATATGACCATATATAAACTGACCTGTGACACAAAAATTACACCAAATCAGCCATGTACATAGTACATAGTACATACTACATACATAATACATATATATAGCATATGCAAAATTCAAATGCGTATCTTAAAATTAAAACTTGAAATTTCACCTATACATACCTGTCACTGTAAGTCCAGGCTCTGATGCATCGATGGCGCGAAGGAACATAGTGCCTTTGCAACAATGCACTAGTATGTTATATACATTCCTTTTCCTGATGTCTGTCCATCCATCGCACATAATAGTGCATCCATACTTCTCCCATGTGCCCATCATCGGCGCTAACTGCTTCTCCACTATATCTTTTGTTTTGCGTAGCTCACTAGTCCTCAACTCCTCATATGAAGGACCGCTCCATCGATATCCTAATGTGCTCACTAACTCCATGGCTTCCTTCCATGCGGGTGTGCGTGCAACATTAAAAGAGAGGCCACACTGTATGAAAAGCTTCATTATACCTTGTTTGGCCTCAAGCTCCCGCTGCCTCTGAAAACCCGCACGTACGGATGCCGAAGAAAGTGATCCTCTAGGTGCCTTCACCGGTGGCTGAGTGTCACCCTCAAGATCGACGGTATCATGTCCATGCTCATCATTCCCTCCACTAGAGGATCCCACATGAGTCTGATGTGCTGGAGCATCGTGTGGAGGAGGATAACTGGAGCTAATAGAGGTGGAGGTGGGCCGAGAGCTCTGTGGATACTTTCTAGCTTCCCTTTGAGCTACCCACTCAAGGAGCTCATCCTTGATATCAGCTGGCATAGGCTGCTTGCATGCTGAAATGCCCAAGCCACTAAATTTGGAAAGGTGGGCTTTGATACGATCTGCCCCACCACCCCCTTTGTAACCACATAGGTTACATGTCCATCTCTCACTCCCACCCGATCCAAACTTCCCTTGGCTAGTCAC
Organism: Ceratopteris richardii; assembly: GCA_020310875.1. Lineage (NCBI taxonomy): Eukaryota > Viridiplantae > Streptophyta > Polypodiopsida > Polypodiales > Pteridaceae > Ceratopteris > Ceratopteris richardii. The sequence goes on along the minus strand of CM035410.1, from coordinate 186,486,438 downwards.
ATACTTCCAACAACTTTGCTTTGGTTTAGGCATGGTGAGTCTCTCTCTCTCTCTCTCTCTCTGTCTCTCACTTTGGTCTCTCTCTCTCTCTCTCACTTTGGTCTCTCTCTCTCTCTCTCTCTCTCTCTCTCTCTCTCTCTCTCTCTCTCTCTCTCTCTCTCTCTCTCTCTCTTTCTCTCTCTCTCTCTCTCTCTCTCTCTCTCTCTCTCTCTCTCTCTCTCTCTCTCTCTCTCTCTCTCTCTCTCTCTCTCTCTCTCTCTCTCTCTCTCTCTCTCTCGGGGCTGACTCGCTGAGGGTATGTGTGTGCTCGCAGTCGCTACAGGGCCGGGCAAGAACAAAATAGAAATGCCCTCTCTCGCAAGCCCGTTTCGGGCTCAAAGGAGAGGGCAAAAAAATTTGTCTGCAACGCAACGCGTTGCGTACGTCGCAACGCAACGCCGTTGCGTTGCGAACGTTGCAGACGCTACGCAACGCGTTGCGTTGCAACTATGGTATGTATACACGTATGCGTCGGGCGATTGCTACATCCACGGCTTTGATTCCTTCTAGGTATGCTCAATGTTTTTTATTTTGTAATATGTATAATGTTCATTGATCAATAATGAATTGTTTAATGTATAATTTGTTTTACATTTTTTTCTAGGAGGGAGGATGTACTTCGGTTGATTGATTCACGATGGGTC
>CM035410.1:186453255-186473255 GCA_020310875.1 Ceratopteris richardii | reverse complement strand
GGATCCATCATCTATCCATACATGCATGCATCCATCCATCCATCCATGCATGCATGCATGCATGCATACATGCATGCATGCATACATGCATGCATGCATACATACATACATACATACCTACCTACCTACCTACCTACCTACCTTCCTACCTACCTTCCTACCTACCTACCTTCCTACCTTCCACTTTCCTACCTACCTACCTACGTACCTACCTACCTACCTACCTACGTACCTACCTACCTACCTACCTAGTTTTTTTCCCATCCGTTTGATCGGACAAATTTTCCAATCGGGCGTCTGCTGATATCGGACGTTTGAAGTTTTTTTGAGACTTGAGGCCTCGGACAAAGCTTCTTTGCATCAATGAGCAGATTTGGGATAGTTTTCACACATGTAAACTTAGCTTAATCTGTGTGTGCAGCTACCATATTTGAAGGCTGAGACAGCTTGTGACGGGGTTGTATTTTTTAGGCTAATACAACTTACATATGCTACTAGGTCATATTGCAAACCTCCAAGCTTTTTGCAGCTGTTTTCACCAAAACCTACCAGTAGTAATGTATACATTGTTCAATTTGTATTGTACAATGTACATACCATGTATAGATAATAGTATATTATAGTACCTCTCTCTAATTTATCCCACCTCTGATTTGTGGTCACGTATGGTATTTTCAATCATACTTTTTGTGTACTTCCGTACCCGTATGCGTTTGCCGTACGAAGAAACTATGCATACATACATACATACATACATACATACATACATACATACATACATACATACATACATACATACCATAGCTGCACCGGTTTGCGAACGGTGGGTGCCATTTTTAGGTGCGGTGAATTCGGTGCAAACCGTTTGAAATGGTGCTCGTGAGCTGAACTTCTTAGAAAGTGAGGAGTGTACATTAAGCTAGGCCCCTCCTTTTGTCTATGCTTAGATGCCTTCTTTAATTGTCATTGCCAAGGATTGATGCTTTATAGTAGCATTTTGTTTGGCGATAGTTATCCATATTGAGTAGAGAGTTTAGATTTCGTTCTTGGAGTGCTCATGAATCGAGAGAGGATTATTATTGTTAAAATAAGTCACTTAGTGTAGCTCAAGCGTAAGCACCACCTCCTTTACTTGTCAATCCGCGGAGACGTGAGGACCGGTATGAAGACCACGAGCAAGTGAAGGCACAAGTGCGTGAGTGAAAGTACACAATCATACACACACATACACACACACGCGCACAAAGTAAGATCAAAGAGAGGAACAATGGAAAGCTTAGAGTGCAAAGAGTTCTCTTACAAAAGCTCTATTCTCCCTCCAGCTAACCCCAAAAATGAGCTCTCTAGCTCTTTTTATAGTTTTTTGACTAGTTTTGGCCCTGTCCAGACCTAGTGTCCGGCCTAGTTAAAAATTAGGTTCCAGGGCTTATTTGAGGGCTCAAACGAAGTCTAAAAATTATGAAAATTGGTACGATGGTACTTTTAATACTCCTCAAGCTCGAGGACTCCTCGGCTTGAACAAAATGGAGTTACTAAAAATAGATAATGGTATTTACAATGGTTTTTAGTGATGAAAATCACTATTTTTGTAGGGGATTCTTCTGAAAATTTGACATACACTTCTTGGAGCTCCCTACTTGCTCCCTTTCCTTGTGTGTCCACCTTTTGATGTGCTTCCATGCTTTGTCCTTGACTTTGAGCTTCAACACTCCCCCCCCCCCTCGAGTCTGTCGTCCCTGACAGACCCTTGTTGGAAGGGTTGTTCCATGTAGCGCTTTGAGAGGTGGTGTCCATCCGTTGTATGAGCTGGTTCCTTGGATTCCAGCAAGAATGTGTCGTTGTGAGCTTTCAAAACTGCAAGTTGCTCAAAAGAGGTTGTCGAGAGTGATTTGGAGCAACTACTGGCTTCAATTTGCTTCCGAGATAGGGATGTTGTTCCCATGACATCCGCTAGCTCTTCCAAAGATGATGTTGAGAGCAGTCATGCCAACTACTCATAACCCATAATGAATGATGGGTAAGTGTGTTCGTGCCTGGGTTGAAAAAAGTATGTGCCTTGTGCACGGCCTTGTAATGTAGCCCTACGCATGCTTACTTGGAAAATGCATTGGAAGAAGTATGGTGCAAAAATTGCGGGTCTTGAGCTAAGTGCTCAAGGGTATGCTGACGAAGAGGTTTCCTAAACTATCATGGTTATGGTGTTTCCAGAGTAAAGATACTTACCATGGAGAAGGTTGATGGATGTTTGTCTCTTCGTGTTGTACACTCGGCCTTTGGGATGGAACATTGTTGATGAATGTCCATGTTGCTTGTCCACTGATGAGATCGTTTGAGTGGTGGATCCTCTCTCCTCTTTTCAAAGCAACATTTGTCAAATACTGAGAATTGAATTTCTTTATATTCCTTGGAAAGCAACATCGGGTAACTACACCAAGCTGAGTTTCACATATTCTCTTTAGCTCACCATATGCAGGAGTCTTCTCCTCTAGAACTACCCTTTGCAGATATCTCCTTGGATGCTCTGGTACATGAAGTAGTTAAGCATCACTCAAGTTGCGGACCTTCAAGCTCTTCATTCCTACCATGGTAAGAGAAAATCATAGTTGTAGATGCCATGTTCATGCCAAATGCTTGTCATCTACCAGATAAGGCAGCAATAATCTCACTGCTGGCCGAGACACACTTCTATCCAAATTGATAAATGCCTAGTAATCAACAGTTCCACCTTCAACTAAGCATGACTCATTCATGTTTCATAAGCCAAACCTGGGAACAAGCTCTCTCCCGCTTTTCTTTCTCCCCCTTTTTTTTTTTTTTTTTTTGGAGGAAAAGGATATCACAAAACAAGAACACAAAAGTTAGCACAATAGAAATATTTGACATATGTCACTGTGCTCTTGTGCGTGGGATTCTCAAGTGTGTCTATGCACGGCCATGTAATGTGGCCCTATATTAATGCATACTTTGGAAATGCATGACCTGAATGGTGCAAAAGACAGGGTTGTGCAAGGAGCACATGGTTGTTGCTCGTTCGAGGCTTTCGATGTTATTTGCGGAGGTTGATGCCGACCTTGGTGGAGGTATCCATTGAGTCTCGAACTGATGTAATCCTCCTTATGGGAGTCCTTTTTAGAACATCATTTGGCACTGTAGAGGTCACTTCAGGCGTCTTTCTCTTTGGATGCTTTCTGAACTGTGGTATCCAGTGTGGTTGACGCTTTGGTTCGGTGGAGGCTACTTGCACTTTTGGCTTCCAAACCCATATCCTTTTTGCATGTCTTCCTACTAATGTTGAAGAGCTGATTTGATCTTCCTTTGGTCTCTGTACGTGGTTCTTACCCTTTTCTCTTTTTGGCTTCTTTGTTGAAACCTTTTGCATGTGGGAGAACAAATGTTGTTGTGGATGTAGGAGCTTCTTAGGTACCCACATCTGTAATTGCCCTTGTTGAGCTGAAGCTAACTTCTTAGGCACCCAAACTTGTTGGATACCTTGTGATTGAGCTTGTCTGAGCTGCTTCCTTCGTCTTCTGGCCTGGTTGGTTTGCATGGATGGGATTTGTGGGGGCAAGGTTGGTGGTTGCTCTCCTTTGCGTACCCATCTCTGCTTCATGCTTGGAACTGCTTTTTTATCGAATGGTGTCTTTCTATTTGCTGTAGCAGTTGTCGTGAACGGTTGTGTTTGCTTGTGTGGTGGACTCACTACTGTGGCTACTTGATTCTTTGGAGAAGAAGAAAGATCCACCCGCCTTCGAACCTGGTCTTCCACGATTGACTCCTTCTGCATCATAGAGCTTTTGACACATACAACATCTTCTTTCATATGATTAGTCTTGGAAGAACTAAGAGAGTGTGTGGTGCCATGATTTAGGAGCATGCAGTTCTCTAATTCTAATGTAATGCATTGTTGATGTACCCAAACTTGAAGAATTTGACTTCTTAGGTTTAAGTTAACTGCATGGTCATAGATCCAATCTTGGCCCAAGACAAGTGGTTCTGTAAGGTTCTCATCTTGACATACTAGCGCTTTGACTTTCATTGGAACATCTTGAAGGTAGATGGGAAGTTCCACCTCGCCCAAACAAGGGGTTTCCACACCTCCCAATCCTATGAGATAAGCTTCTATGGGATTGATGTTCAACCCCAAGTCTTGGCAGTAGGAAAGTCTAACTGCACTACTTGCTGCACCTGAGTCAATCAATGCTTTCACCGTCCTTGCACCCTTCCCTTGTCCTATCTCTATGGTCACAAAGGGTCTTCGGTCAATGACCTGAGAAGTCGCTATGCCTGACTTTTGACACATATCCATGTGATATTTTGGGGCTTTTGAGTTGACTTCTAGGCCTAATCGCCTTAACTTATTTCGCCTAATACGCTCTCTGGCCTCTATCTGTGCTTCTTCTCTCACTCTTAACTCTTCATCTTTTCGCTTCTTAGCAGTGTTGAGTCTCATTAGCATATCCTCAGTAAGAGGTTCTTGATATAGCTTGACTCTACAGCCACTAATATAGTTTGGCAAGATATCTCCTTCTAGCGTGGCCAACTGAACTGCATCACTAGTGGAAATTCTATTAATGATCATGGGTCCGTATCCTCTTTTTTCCAACTTACGGGCATGTTGTTTTAGTATGTATACCAACACTAGATCTCCCTCTTTCAATCCCTTATCCTTGATGTGTGCATCAAAGTATGCCTTTTGCCTCTTCTTTGCAGCGTAGATGCCTGCTGCCTCTCGTAGCCTCGTCTCACCCAAGCATTCGAGATCAAAGATCCTAGAGGACAATTCATGCCCATTCCACTCATACTCTTGTGCTACTTTTAAGGCAGGGATTAAGAAATCTAATGGTAGCACAGCGTTCTGTCCGAAGACCATCTGAAATGGGGTGGCATTGAGTACCGTTTTGTAGGCAACTCGATAAGCCCAAACAGCATGATGAAGTTGTTTGTCCCAATCAGAGCGTTTATTATTTACCAATTTTGTCAATACGTTACAGAGGATCTTATTGGTACTCTCGGCTTGTCCGTTGGCTTGTGGGTGATAGGGGGCAGATTTCTTATGTATCACCAAGAATTCTTGGAGAAGATTTTCAATGACTTCATTCAAGAAGTGTGTGCCTCTATCGCTCACCAACTCTATTGGTAGTCCATATCTCGTGAACACATTCTCAAATAAGAACTTAGCCGTAGTCTGAGCATCATTCTTTGTTGTGGCTTTGACTTCTACCCACTTTGTAAGGTAATCTGTGGCTACAATGATGTACTCTGCATGGGAGTTTCTAGCTGGGGGGTTGATAGGACCTATGAAGTCTATGCCCCACTTCGAAAATGTACGTCCTCCCATCATTGGCCTCAAGGGCATCTCGTCTTTCCTTACTGGATATTGTGCATGTTGGCATGTGTCACATTTCTTCACATAGGTATGTGCGTCCATATGAAGAGTGGGCCACCAAAGTCCTGAGAATAGAATGGTCTTGATCACTCGGTCAGGACCAAAATGTCCACCTGCAACACCGCTGTGTGCAGTCTCTAAGACCTTTAAATAGTCTGATTCATGAACGCATAGTCTTAAGTAACCATCTTTGCCTCTTCGGTATAGGTTGTCCCCTACTAAGGCGTAGCCTTGAGCCTCTTGCTCCATGCTTCGTCTTCTTGCTAGACTAGCCTCTTTGGGTAATCTTCCCGATCTCATAAACTCTACCAATGGAGCGACTCCAATCTGGAATTAATGACACTTGATAAAGGGTCGCATGCTCCACTGGGGGTCTCTCTCTGCACCTTGGACAATTCTTAATCCACTCATGTATTTCTTTGTCCATGCTAGGCCAATACACTCCTAAACGCTTTAGATTCTGCAATGTTCGTTGTTTAGAATAGTGATTTCCTAGCATTCCTTCATGGGCTTGTTGCAGCCAACTACTATGTTCATCATCCTCTACACAACAAGCTAATACACCCTCAGTATCTTGTTTGTACATGCTTCCTGCTAATATGTGATATTTTTGTGATTTTACAATTTCTTCTTGTGATGTTTTCACATTCTTATTTGCAGGGCCAAAGGTTAGGACTGGTACCAACTTATTTGCCCATTTAGGAACAACTTCTAAATTGAACAGATAAGCATCGGGTAATTCGTCAGACACTCCTTGCGGTGACTCTCCTGAAGTGATGCGAGAAAGGTGATCTGCCCGAAGGTGGGTTCTACCTTTCCTGACAACAACTTCAAAGTCATATTCCATTAGTAAGAGGAACCATCTTACTAAGCGTCCAGTATTGCAAGGTTTATTGACCAAATATAACAAAGCTTGATGATAAGTGAAAAACTTGAACTTGTTGGCCAATAAATAGTGTCTAAACTTCTTCACAGCATATACCATGCCTAAGCCCTCTCGCTCAGTTGTGGTATAGTTCCGTTCAGCTGCAGTGAGCTGTCTACTAGCATATGCTATGGGCAAATCTAAGTTTCCTTCACTTGTGGGTTGTGCTAGCACACATCCTATGGCATGATTGGATGCATCCACATGGACATGGAAGGGTTTATTCCAATCAGGAGTGGTGAGTATTGGTGCCGTGCACAAACGTTTCTTCAGTTCGTTGAAAGAATTCTCGCATTCGTCGTTCCACTCAAAATTAGACAACAAGGCATAAAGGGGTCTAGCTATGATCGCGTACATGTGGATAAACCTACGGTAATATCCACAATGGCCCATAAAGGCTTGTACCTCTTTAATATTCCTTGGCCTTGGTAGCTCCGCTATGGCTCGTACCTTATCTTCATCTGTTGAGATTCCATTCTTAGAAACAATATGACCTAAGATTTTACCTTGACGCACCATAAACACACACTTTTCTGGGTTCAGACACACTCGATATTCTCTACACTTGTTGAAGATTTGTCTGAGCTCAGGGATGTGAAACCTTCTTTCTTGGGAATGAGCACATAAATCATCCACATACACTTCTAAGCTCTTTCGCAAGAACTCTTTGAAGACATGACACATGAGCCTTTGGAATGTTGCAGGTGCATTGGTGAGCCCAAATGGCATCACACGAAATGCAAAGATTCCCCACTCTGTAGCAAAAGCTGTTTTGTGTTGATCTTTTGGGGCAATGGCTACTTGATTGTAACCTGAAAATCCATCAAGGAAGCTATAAACTTCCTTGCCTGCAACACGCTCCAATAGGTGTTCTGTGATTGGAAGTGGATAACTATCTCTAATCGTAGCGGCATTAACTTTTTTAAGGTTAATACACACTCGCAACTTCCCGTTCTTCTTGGGTACCACAACAATGGGGGACACCGATTTGGTATGCTCAATCTCATAGATGAATCCAACTTCAATCAACCTATCAATTTCTTCTTTTATTTTGGCTGCATAGGTATCATTATATGTTTAGGGCTTCTGTTTGGTGGGCTTAGCATCAGCAGTCATGGGGATAGTATGAGAGCAAATTCTTGGATCTACCCCTTTCAAGTCTCTATAGTGCCATGCAAACACATCCCTATATTCCCTTAATAGAGCTATGAGCTCCATTTCTTCTCTTGCACTTAGGTCATCTCCTATATATGTGCATCTCTCTTCGTTCTCTTCAATGGTCACTACAATGTTCTTGGTCTTTTCTTTATTATCATATGATTCTCCTATGATGGCCTCTCTCTTAGGCATTCGTACCAAAATTTTGCGGTCGTCAACTTCATATTTCTTGAAGTTTTCTGGTACTTCAAACAATGATTCCTCCTCTTCTTGTTTCACTGCTTTTCTTTTCTTTTTCTTTTGACTACTCTCACTTCCATCCTTTGAGTTTACTGTTTTAATACTTGTGAGAGGTTCTTCTTCTTTCTGGGTGAACACTCCTATATCTTCTAGATAGTGCTGCTCTGAGTTAAAGCAACTATCCATCACAATAGACTCCAGATCATCGTCATTCTCATCTTCTTCTATGACATCACTAGGGTCACATTCTTCTAGCAAGGGTTGACACATGAACACTGAGATATCATAACCCTCCTCATCACAATGAGGTGTCCACTGTTCCTCATTGACAGCAATGTCGATGGTGGCTAAGATTTCTGGCCAGCCATGAGGCTCAAACTCCTCATCTGGAAAGATCATCGGTGTGTAGGCTGGGTCTCTAACTGGTCTATCTCCTAGCGAAGTTCCTTCTTCTATTGCCTTTAAATGTTTTTCCTCTTCCTTTGCGACCTTGCACATCCACAAATGAGTATCTTCATGCAGCCATGATGGATCAGGTGAACTTTTAGAATGCACAGAGATGGAATCTTCTTTCGCTTTGTGGATAGAATTCCACTGTAGGGGTGGTACATCTCTGAAGGTGTAATCCTTCAAATTGACCTTGGTGGTGACCCCTAAGTGTTGTAAGTACAAGGAGTTAGCTCCCCAATCCTGTACTATTTGCAATTGTCGTAGGAAGGGTCTTCCTAGGATCATCTCATAGACATTATTTTTCTCAAAGTCACATATAGCAAATGTGTGCTCAAACTCTACACCACAAGTGGTTAGAGTGATCCCTCCTAGCAATCCTAGAGGTCTTTCAAAATGACCATCAGCCATTTGAAGCTTCATTCTAGTTGGTCTTAATGTGGGCTTGCCCCATTGCTTCCACAAAGAGGTGGTCGCAATAGCAACACCAGCACCTGAATCTATGATTGCTTTGGTTGTGTAACCTTGGTAGGTGATTGGAAGATAAGTATTACCTTCTTCACCCTCACACATGTCCCCTATTTTGTCTAGAGGTATCTCTGGTACCCTTTGCTTGGAGCCTGCTTTTGGCATGTTGGAATCAAGTTCTGGAACATGATCCTTCACATGATTCCAAAGCTCAGGTTTTGCTTTGAGCAGCTCTTCTACAGTGAGATGACACTGAACCTTAGTGTTCTTCACGACATCCGTGTTTCTTGGAACCACTGAGTCTTCATTTCTTACTAGTATTGTGGGAGCTCTAATATGGAGAGATTCAGATTCCCATGGGCCTGGAAATTGAGGCAGTTCATCTAAGGTATTAGATTCAAAATCTAACCTTTCGTCTTCTTGTTGTTCTGCTTCATCTCCGTAAATAGATGGAATGTCTTGGGGAAATTGATCATGAAGATCATCAATCTCAGGAATAGGAGGGGAATTACCCTTCTCCTTGGCCCATTTCTCTTCTTGTATTTCCCGCAAGAATTCTTGAGAGTACTGTTGAATTGAAGGAGGTATTCCTGGATCCGTGGAATTAGGAACATAAGCTCCCATTGGTGGTGAGCTTCCTCTTTCAATAACTGGTTGAGCCTGTGGAGGTAAAGAAACTTGTGGTTTGTTTACCAACTGCTCTAATCGTTCTAGTAAGCCCTCGAAATGCAAATCCCCTTTGACAGAGTTTGTCTGATTGAACTTTTGACTAGTCTCAAGTATAGCTTGAGCTTGTTCTACCATTTTCATGCACATTTTCATCCGTTCAATCTCTAAGTCCGCTCTAGGGTAACTCTTGTCTAGGTTTGCAGTTGTAGGCCCTTCTTGAAGTCGAGCCTGGTAGGCCTTGAACATCATGTCCAAGCCTTCTGGGGTTGGATCTGCAAGAACAGACCCTGGTTGTGGTATATTTACAATGGGTGGTGGGGTGGGATGAGGTGGAGTGGATGGAGTTTCGACATGCGAGGGGCTCTGAGATGCAATGTCTTCTATTTTTGTTTTCGCTTCTTTTAAGCTTTCTTCTAGTTCCGATAACTTTTTATTCCACTTGCGATTGGCCTTCTCTCTGGTATCCTTCCATGTTCTTGTTTTCCTCTTACTAGGCTCTCCCGATTCACTCGACTCTGATTGTTCTACTTGTTTATCCTGTTTTAATGCTTGTGCCCTAGTAACTGCCTGTATAGGTGCCACATTACTGCTACTTGAACTTGAATCCGCCACTAAGCCTACCACATTAATGGGTGTAATCTTGGGTGCGCTGGAGGGGTTTCTTGGACAATATCTAGGGAGATGGTCTTTGCCACAATCAGGGCAAAAAGCCTATATTGTGATAGCCTGTCCTTGATTCGGAGATGATGGGTGGGGACAGTCACGAATGAAATGATCACCTTGACATCTAAAACAAGATCCTCTAGGGGCTTGTGGTCTCATTTGTCTCAATTTGGGCCTAGGGTTAGGATTTGTGTACATGACATTGGAGTATTCTGGCTCCCAATTTTGCTCCATAGGTGGTGCCTCATATTGATACGAGTAAATCTCACTATGTTCAGGTGACTCTGTGTAATACGCATGTGGACTACCTTCATGGGAGTAGTCTGAACTATGAGCATGAGAATCATTATCTGGTATCAATGGGGTTAGGGGCACCAATGCTCTGTTTGGATTTTCCTCTCCCACAGCATATTTGACTGGAATCACGTTGGCTGGAGCTGGTGGTTGGTTTCCCAAGACAGGTTGTGGCCTATATGGTACCTGATATTGTTGTAGTGGTCTATAATATGGCTGTTGGTATTGGTTCTGATACCTACCTTGTGGGTAAGGTTGCTGATAATTCTGTCTAACAGCCTGCCTATTGTAGGGACAATCTTGAGCTGTGTGGTTTGTGTATTTTCTCTCAATAGTGCAATATGGAGCATTCCTTTCTCTAATGTTTTGGTTTTGCATTGGGCATACATTAGCCATGTGGTCGCCCCCACAAGTATAACACCGATTCACTGGAGTGACTCTCTGTGTTTGTTTATTTTGGACTCCCAGCTTCTTGGCAACTTGCTCAGCTATCTCCTCTATTTCCGTGGAGATTTTTGAAGTATGACTAGTAGAACTATCTGAATCCTTATAGAGTTTGGATAATCCTAACTCCTCACCCAAGTTATCTTCTATGTCAATGCATGTCCGCACACACTCTTCTATGGATCTAGGCTCTTTCAAATATACATATGATCTTAACTTTGTGCTCAGTAAGCCATCTAAGAACAAAGCCACTTGTTTGGCTGGTGTGGGTAACTCGGGAGCAAGGCATCTTTTTAGGTACTGTCTGAACCTTCTTCCTGCTAGTCGCACTGTTTCTTGGGGTGTCTGCTTGAAACTATGGATCAAGGATGATGTGTTATGCCTGATACCACTCTTGGAAAATTCTACAATGAATTCGTCTTGCAGTTGACCTATATCGCGATAGTTGCGACTACTCAATGGTTGAAACCAAGCCAAGGCAGTTCCCTTAAGAGTCAAACCAAATGCCTCGTATTGGGTGAATAAATCCTCAACCTGTTCAGCTCTTAACACTTGTTTGAACTCGGCCACATGATCATAAGGATCTCCTGACCCGTCAAAATAATTCTTCATTGCCTTGATCACTTGAGTGGGTCTAAGGGTTCTTGGGTGCTCTCGGGGTCTAGGCAATGGAAAATCATGTTCATCTCTTTTTTGCCTATGTGCTTGATGTCTCTCTCTTTCAGGTCTTTCATTTTCAAATCCTGATCTATTCCTGCCCACGGTGTGTGCAAAACTTACCTCAGGTCTCTCTCTAGTTCTTTCTCTCTGGGCTTCATGAGCGTGGGAAGATCCTACACCTTGGAGGCCATGGGAAACATTGGATCTTGGTGGGGGGAAAATCAATTCATTCTTCCAAGTGTATGCATGTCTATCATGTTCTGTTACCAAGAATATCTTCTCTGATGTGTTATTCAGGTAGACAACTTTGCCTGGTATCTCAGGATCTTTGAATTCATAGATGATAACTATGCCCAATTGGCTAGGTTCATCTGGCTTGAATCTCCAAAAGGCTTCCTCTGTTTCTCTATTCAAAAATAGTTCTATGCTTTTGTTGTCTTGAGGGATCCAGTCCGGAGTGATCACTCGGGTCAAAACTGACTTACCTCTAGGAGTCTGGGGTCCTTGTCCTACATTTCCTTGTTCTAGGTCTCCTATTTCATTCTCAGGAATGACCTTTCCAAACTCATCAGTCCTATCTGGTAGGTTGGTGACCACATACATGGTTCCTTCCTTATCAATGTATGAACCCTCTTCGAACTTGACCACCGGGTGTTCAAGTCCAAAGGATTGATCTGGATTTTTGAGTTGGACCACTGATCGCCTCAGACCATCCTCATAGATGCGAGCACCTAATTGGTTGGTCCGAATATATTCCAACTGTGTCTTATAGGGCCCTTCTGGTGTTTGTAGATGGGCAGTCCCTGAGCCACCTGCAGGTTTTCCCATACTAAAAGACATTTCTGAATCACTTGTGTCTGAACTTAGTAAAAGATGACCACTTAGTTGTTGTGCCCAAGACTTGGATGTATGGTTGACACTAGCCTCAGAAGATCTAATGCTTTGTTTATCCTTGCCTAAGTGTCTACCAGATCTCAGGTTCATAAGCTTTAGTCAAGAGTCCAAATTTTCCCCTTGGTATGGTTCAAAATTCTTTGGAGTCCCCTTGGTTCCCTAGTCCCACTTGAGGGTCAACTTCAAATTATCCTATCTCAAAATCAACGCGTTATTCTTGAAAATAACAGTTGAGGTCGTCTAGGATTTGAAACGAGCTTTCCAACCAGCTATAGAGCTCAAAAAATGGACTTTGGATGAAAAAGTTATGCCAATTCAGGCTCCTGGGGGTCAAAACAGGCAAACAGGACCTTTGGAGAAAATCGCGATTTTGTGAACTTTCAGAGAATCGCGATTTTGTGAACTCATAAAATCGCGATGTTGAGCACAAAATCGTGTTTCTGAAAATCGCGATGTTGAGCACAAAATCGTGTTTCTGAAAATCGCTATTTTGACTCAGAGAATCGGGATTTACAAAATCGTGTTTTTTTCACAAAATCATGTTTTCTCAGAATCGTGTTTTTGGCATGAAAATCGCGATGTTGAGCACAAAATCGTGTTTCTGAAAATCGCGATTGAGCACAAAATCGTGATTTTGAGCCCACTGAAAATCGTATTTTCTCAAAATCGTGTTTTTGACAAGAAAATCGTGATGTTGAGCACAAAATCGTGTTTCTGAAAATTGCGATTTTGAGCACAGAATCGTGTTTTAGAGAATCGTGTTTTTTGACATGAAAATCGCGATGTTGAGCACAAAATCGTGTTTATGAAAATCGCGATTTTGAGCACAGAATCGTGTTTTAGAGAATCGTGTTTTTTGACATGAAAATCGCGATGTTGAGCACAAAATCGTGTTTATGAAAGTCGCGATTTTGAGCACAGAATCGTGTTTTTGAAAATCACGATTTTGAGCAAAAAAACGTGATTACACAGAATCACCCTTTTTTTTTTTTCACAAAATCGTGTTTTTTTACTGAAAATCGTGATTTTTTGAAAATCGCGATTTTGAGTAGGGAATCGTGTTTTCTCAAAATCGTGTTTTTTTGACTGAAAATCGTGATTTGTGAGAATCGCGATTTTGAGCACACTCACAGAATCGTGATTTTTTTCAGCCAACTTTTAGGCGGGAAAACAGAAAATCGTGATTTTTCAAAAAATTTTGAATTTTCACAAAATCGCGATTTTCATCACAGAATCGTGTTTTTTGGCGGGAAATTCAAATTTCTGAGCGCCGGCTATGGCGAGCTCCGTATGAGCAGAAAATCATGAAAAAAAACACAGCGCTTGCTCTCCCTTGCTTCTCCTAACTCCTTCCCACACAATAATGCATGAGAAATGGTATGAAAATGGTGAAAATGCACTAAAAAACAAGAAATTTCTATGAAGAAGAAGATGGAAGAAGGTGGAGATGATGATGATGATGAAGATGAAGAGGAAAAAACAGAAAATGAACTGAAATGACAGATTTTTTACCTTCCAACGTCGCAAATCTACGATCTTACCATCACAACGCTCGTCCTCGAAGCTCTCTCCCCCGCAACAGCGCCAAAATTTGGTGTAGCTCAAGCGTAAGCACCACCTCCTTTACTTGTCAATCCGCGGAGACGTGAGGACCAGTATGAAGACCACGAGCAAGTGAAGGCACAAGTGCGTGAGTGAAAGTACACAATCATACACACACATACACACACACGCGCACAAAGTAAGATCAAAGAGAGGAACAATGGAAAACTTAGAGTGCAAAGAGTTCTCTTACAAAAGCTCTATTCTCCCTCCAGCTAACCCCAAAAATGAGCTCTCTAGCTCTTTTTATAGTTTTTTGACTAGTTTTGGCCCTGTCCAGACCTAGTGTCCGGCCTAGTTAAAAATTAGGTTCCAGGGCTTATTTGAGGGCTCAAACGAAGTCTAAAAATTATGAAAATTGGTACGATGGTACTTTTAATACTCCTCAAGCTCGAGGACTCATCGGCTTGAACAAAATGGAGTTACTAAAAATAGATAATGGTATTTACAATGGTTTTTAGTGATGAAAATCACTATTTTCGTAGGGGATTCTTCTGAAAATTTGACATACACTTCTTGGAGCTCCCTACTTGCTCCCTTTCCTTGTGTGTCCACCTTTTGATGTGCTTCCATGCTTTGTCCTTGACTTTGAGCTTCAACACTTAGCATTTGATTTTTTTAGTTCATTCTTGAGCGTGTATTCTTTTCTTAGGGGTAAGAATTCTCTAGCATGTGTGGAGATAGTGGCAAACTACCATGCATAGTGACAAGAGGTTATGCATCAAATCTAATATATGTATATGCGATGTGCGGTGTTATATATATATATATATATATATATATATATATATATATATATATATATATATATATATATATATATATATATATATATGTATGTATGTATGTATGTATGTATGTATGTATGTATGTATGTATGTATGTATGCATGCATGTATGTATGTGTGTATGTATAAATCATACGATGCTCCTTGCACACCTTACCTCCCCATACCATTCGGTTCACGCACCTTACACGCACCGAATTGAATGCACCTAACACACGTGATTGCTATGATACATACATACACACATACATACATACATACATACATACATACATACATACATAGTACATACATACATACATACACACACACACACAAATACATGCATATGCAAATTGGATAAAAAACCTCCACCTCCATATCTCCTAACAATCTGAGAGAAGGAAAACCACATTGTAGACCGTATAGTACATTGCCCTAAGAACTAGGAAGCTAAGACTTTTGATCTTGTTGAAGTCATCAAATATCATACTACCCTTTGCCTTAGTTTCTCTAGTTTGATCTATCAACACAGAGTCATAGATAACATAAATTTTTCCATCTCAAGCTATTGTAGGAGCTTTAGCCCCTAAATTTTAGCATTCAAAGAGAGAGCTTTCACAAAAGCCCCCAATCTTGGCAAACGTACATCGTTCACAAATGCATGCATGCGTTCAAACATACTTGTATACATTTGTTCATACATACATACATACATACATACGTACATACGTACATACATACATACATACGTACATACGTACGTACATACATACATACATACATAGTTTTTCCATACACGAACCATACCGCAAATACATAAGGGTATTGAAGTATGAAAAAAGTATGGCATCCTTTTAAAAGTATCATATGTGATATCAAACATTTAGCACAAAAAATATTGAAAATTTGAAGCATTATATATATAATATTAAAGATCAGAACTTTGTTGGCTACTATAGCTTAGGGTGTAGTATATATGTATGGGCATAATGGAGGAGAGTATATGAGAGTGAATTTTGTGTAAAAACAATAGTAAGTTGCTATGGATTTCTCCTCAATTGAAATCAATGAGAGAAGAGAAAAATTTGAGGGGGAAAAATTCCATACTCTAACCATACGCATGCAGGTACGGAAGTACGATATTTTTTCCATACGCATCCAAAAATAACTATGCATATATGCATATGTACATACATACATACATACGTACAAACATACATACGTACGTACAAACGTACATACATATGGATTGATGCATGCATGCATACATGCATAGATGCATGCATGCATGCATACGTACAAATGTGCATGCACACTCACACATGTACCTACATGCATGCTTACAAACATGCACACAGACACGCATTCATATGCATTTATGCATGGATGCACACACACCAACGTGCATCCATTCGTTATCGAAAAATATGATTCTCTCAACACCATGCAAGTACAAATTTTGCGATGGACGTGGGCTCAAAATATGTTCTATCATGTCTATATTTAAAATCACAATTATTAATATATTGCTATTTAAAACCTACAAAATTGATATTTTGGATTGTTCTTCCTTTTGAGATTTGAATCTCTATTATGAAGGTTTGAATGCGTAAATAATCCTCAGCTTAATAAAGAGTTCCACAATTACCCGGAAAATTCTATCTTTATACATCCATGCACCACATACATGTATGTACATTTGCACATAAATTCACACATAGAAATAAACGCACACATGCATACTCTTATGTATGCATGCATGCATGCATACATACATAGATACATACATACATCCATACATACATCCATACATACATCCATACATACATACATACATACATACATACATACATAGATACATACATAGATACATACATACATACATACATACATATATGCATACATACATATATGCATACTACATACGTATTACATACATACATAATACATACATACATACATACATACATAAATACATCATACATACACACACACATACATGCATGCATACATGCATACATACATACCTACATACATGCATACATACATACATACATACATACATACATACATACATACATACATACATGCATGCATGCATGCATGCATACATGCATGCATGCATACATACATGCATACATTTATGCATACGTACATACATACATATATAGAGACATAATTACATACATACTTTAGTACATACAAACATACGTACATACATACATACACATGTACGTACATACATACATACATACATACGTACATGCATATATGCATGCATACATACATACGTACATGCATATATGCATGCATACATACATACAAAGATACATACATACAAGGATACATACATACAAGGATACATACATACATAGATACATACATATGTACATGCTTGCATACATACATACATTCATAGTACATATGCATGCACATATGTACATACATACACAAATATGTATAAATGTACTCATGCATACATGTATATCAACTTACGTCTGTGCATTTTGTGTATATTTATACATAGATACATAGGAGTCCATACATATACACAGAGGTATATACATACATTCATACATTGGAGTCATGGATAGGTACATACATTAGTGGAGATGCAGTGTTCACTTGTGGATTCTTTGTTTGAGTTATGACCAGTTGGTAGTTGTGTATACCCTTTCAACTATGCATTTTCTGTAATTTTTCCTATCATTTGTTTGCATCTTGTGCTCTATTGCATTATGGTTGAGTTTGCCCATCGATTTCGGAAGTGATATGAACTCAATTTGCATTGCATGCATAGATACATACATATGCTCATGCATACATGCATACATACATACATATATCCACAGAAATACACTCTTGCAAACAATCATACCTATAGGCATTTATTCATATATAAATACATACATACATACATAGGACCATATAAAAGTACATATATTCATACATACACACACACACACAGACACACACACACACACACACATATATATATATATACATATATATATATATATATATATATATATATATATATATATATATATATATGAACATGCACACATAACACATACATGCACACACACACATACATCCATAAATATGTTCACAAATACATGCATCGCGTACACACACACACACACACACACACACACACACCCCCCCCTCCCCTATATACACACAAACACACACATACAAAAACACACCTATACACATACACTGTACACATACACGTATACACAAGTACATAAACACACACACATTCTATGTATGCATGCACACACAACTCATATAATAACATGAACAAAAATATGTACACATATGCTTACATGTGTACATCCACAGCGCACATGCATTCACATATTCAAATTTCATGCATTGCATGTGCCTGCACATGGCACATACACATACAATCACATACATACACATGCATGTCGACACACACATCCACATCCACATCCACATCCACATCCACATAGACATGCACACATGCACATGCATGCAACACGTGCACACACACACACATACATACATACACATCCACAACCACATCCACACATGCATGTGCACATGCACATGCACATGCACATGCACAAGCACGTGCACATGCACATGCACATGCGCATGGCACACACACAAGCACAAGACACACACACACACGCGCGCGTGCGCACACACACACACACACACACACACACCCCTCCCCCCCCACATCTACATCCACATGTGCACACATTGAGAGATGCACACACACATGCATACATGCACACACCCATACACACACACACATATACATACACATACACACACGCACAAACAAATGCACACACACACACACATACATAGACCACACACATGCATACACACACACACTTATACATATACATGCACATTCACACACAAACATGCATACACACACATAAAGGCACACATACACATACACACATGCACATACATGTTATTTCAAAGATTCGGTATGCACGATTGTAAAGAAATATCTACACCTATGGAACCAAATTTGAAACTATCACCTTACAGTGATGTAGAGGAACCATTTCATAGTACATTGTATAGTTGAGCTTTTGGTAGCTTGATATATGTATGTAATACCAAATCTTACATTCAGTATTCAATATCACAAGTGGATATATGCACCAACTATTTGTAACTCATTGGAAAGCAGTGCAGAGAATTGTCAAGTATTTAAAGAAAACGAAAGGTTTTGTACTTGAGTTTCCAAGGAAACACAATGACTTCAAATTAACATGACATCTAGATTTAGATTGGGAAGGAGATTAAGATGGTAGAAAATCCACAATAGGTCTTTGTGTCTTTCTTGGTAATTCGCTCTTATCACAGTTAAGTAAGAAACAAAATGCATTGGCTACTTCAACATGTGAAGTAGAGTGTAGAGAAGCTTATACTGCATTTACACAAATTATTTGGTAACAAAAGCTTTTGAATGATGTACATCTTGAAGATTATCTACCTACAGGTATCTTCACAGATAGTCAAAGTGTGATTGCAGTGGCAAAGAATCTAGTGTTCCATTTGAGAACAAAGCACCTTGAAATTCATTATCACTACATAAGAGAAAGGATCATTGAAAGAAAAATTGAACTTCAATATAGCTCAACTCAAGACAATGTTACGTTGATATCTACAAAGTCTCTACCAAGGGAAAATTTTGAGCATTATAGAAAGAAGTTGAAATCAAAGCCCCATGCGATTAGTATTTGGGAGGAGAATTATTAAAAAAATACTATTTGTATATATTTGTACATATTTTGGCCATTCTACTTAGCTTGTATAGGACAATTTATTATGTTCTTTAGTTTCAACTGTAAGAGCAAAACCATTTCTAAAAAATGTAAATGGTCAAAATATGGACACAAAGGCCAAAATCTTTTATTCTACTTAGCTTGTATAGGACAATTTATTATGTTCTTTAGTTTCAACAGTAAGAGCAAAACCATTTCTAAAAAATGTAAATGGTCAAAATATGGACACAAAGGCCAAAATCTTTTATATTCTCATCTTATAGTACTCAAAGAGAGTCATCCAGCCATATACAACATTCTACCATCCGACTTAGGAAGAGCCTCAAAGGTCAAACCCTAATTTCAGAAATATGCATAAAAAACAACCTTTATAAGTGAAAAGCAAATGACACTTGTCAAAATCCTACTGATTAGTATCAAATTAATTCAAGTAATCATTAGATGACATGTGAAAATTGATTTAAAATCAAAATAAAGCTAAATTAAAGCTCTACGGATGTATCATTGGATATTGCAGCCAAAATTATGGAGATCAGATTTTTTTGGCCTTTTAACGGTGCGTTATGCATGTCTATACAATATGGAAGCTACTGTGC
>CM035410.1:186188255-186450755 GCA_020310875.1 Ceratopteris richardii | reverse complement strand
TCTCGTATAAGGAGTAGATCCCCGATATCATCTCCTCTAGAGCTCCGATATCAAGTAGTCGTCTGAAGAGTCGTTCCTTAGGGACAATGTCAAATGCTTTGCGGAAGTCCACAAAGAAGCAATATAATCTCCTCTTCCTCACCCTTGCCTAGTCGATAAGGCATCTCAGGCTGAAGATGTGGTCAATGGTAGAGTAATCTCATCTGAAACTTGCCTGTCATGGAGCCCTTATACCCTTCCTCTCAGCGAGAGTACTCAACTCTGTCTCTAGTACCGCCCCATATAACTTGGCTAATATAGGGCCAATCATGATCGTCCGTTATGTAGCTGGATCCATAGTATCACCTGAATTATGAATGGGCACTATGGTGTGCTCAATCCATGAGTCACGGAACCCTTCAACCAATGCACGATTGAGGAGGTGGGCAATGAGGGTTGCGAGAGTTAGAGTCGTGCCTCCGTAGATGAGGTGTTATGCCTGTAAACCGAAGTGGTCATGGGCCCTTCCATGCTGTAGACGGGCAATAGTACGTCCCACCATAGTGGGTGTGAAGAAGTCAGAGGTAGTGGGACGTGAGCTTTGCGGCCTGGGAATGGGGGGCTGGCCTTGGATCTCGTATAGGCTCCATGTATAGCTATGCAAAGTGCTCGGGTCTCGGATGGGTATCTCTTGTCTCCTCTCTCTCAACTGTCGCCATGCCACTGCACTGTCTCGACTCATGAGCAAATGGTAAATATCCCAATACCGTCTCTCCTCCCATTCTCGCCGTTTGCAGCGAGTAAGGCTCTGCATGCGACGTTGTGCCTGTGTGTGTGTAATATCCTCTTTATGCTCTACAATCCGTAGATGCTTCCGTAGCTCACGACACTCTGCCTCATACCAGCAGTTTTCGGGCATGGATCCTGTGCGTGGAGGGTGTATGTGTGCGGTGTGGGAAGCTGCGGAGAGTTGAGTCCAGTAGGATGGTGGTGATATGTGATGTAAGTGTGTCCAAGGGTGAGAGTGGATCGAGAGAGAGTAGGCGGATGTGTAAATGGTGTGCATAAAGGTGTGAGAGCTCATGTGTGAAGTGTATTGTGGTGTGTATCTCTGTGGGTGAGGGAGGGGCCAATGGAATAGAAGATGAAAGTGTGAATGTGATAAATGTATGGTCAGCACCAAGTGGGCGTGTCCAATACTAAGTGAGGGGATGAGTGAAGCTCAAGAAATGGTACCCAAAATGTAGTCGACTGTGCTCTCACCTCCCTTGTGAGGGAAGCAAGTAAATCTGCCCGAACTGGCCAACGGTGCATCCCATTATATATAACGAGATGGTGTCTGCTGCCCAACTCAAGCAAGTGTCTGCCATATCCGATGGCATCCTGACCCATATGTGCTCTTAATAGAGTCCTCAACATTGTCCTCGATATCATCCTCTCGTGAACATAAGGGACAACATCGTCCTCGATATCATCCTCTCCCGAAGATAAGGGAATTGCTTCTACGGGCTATTTACCTCTAGGTGATTGTCCTTAATGTGTTGGCACCGCGGGATTAGTATCATGTGATGCTTCTACTAGTGTTGCTATCAGATTATTATCGTGTGATACTTCTAGTGCTGGGGCTTTCGATTGTGAGTGTTGAGGGGCGATTGAAGGAGTATGCGAAAGCCATATGTGAATAACTATTATTTTATTGGGAGAGGTATGAGAGTGGAGAGAGGGACGATAGGGAGGATCGATAGGTACTTGTTTGATGAAGGAGCGAATGTTGGATATTGAGCATACAAGGGCATGAAAGTGGGCGAAAAGGCAAATGGGAAGGGCGAGGTTGTTTTGATTGGTTTATTAACCATGGGGTTCGGATGATGCATGAGATATATGAACGACTCGTTGTAGAGCCAAGATGGATTTAAGGACTTCGATAAGGTTTATTGCTTGGATAATTCGTGTGCACTCTGGATAAACGAGGTCAGAATGAGGGTAGAATTTTGATGTATTCACTAACTAGGGCGAATTCGGACGGCCAGAGTAGGAAGACCCGATATTTAGAAGAAGAACTAGCTTTGATTTGATGTGGCTTTGATCGTTGAGATATTTTAAGGAAGAATTTTTATGCGAGGGATCGGAGGGAAGGATGAATAGTGAAGTATTCAAGAGGACAAATTCTTGAAAGGCAGGATAGGATGAATTTAGATTGCAAAGGAGGGCGAATTACGATTTGGCAAGATGTTGAGGGGAGCGGATGGGACCGAGGGAGAGTGAATTTGCAAAATGTTGAGGGGGTGAATTATGAATTTGTAGAGCACAAGAGACGAGGGTAAATTAGGAACAATTTGGGATAAATTCGTGGATGAATTGGCGAATTTCAGACTAATCGATGGGGGCGAATCTAAGAAGGGTAATTGAATCGCGAAGTATTGCAGAGGAAGCATACAAATGTGGGGATGCACAACTAGTGAATTCCTTCCTTGGAGTTCAAGTGCCTCAAGGACAAATTCCAGTCTAGGTTGTTTGGACGAATTTCATGGGCGAATTTGGGTTGAGATCATTGTGAAGTATATGATAGAGAGGATGAATTAGAAGTTGGAATTAGAGACGAATTTTTTCGTAGCCTATTACTTAGAGGGTAATGAGATGGAGTCAAGTCGAATTTAAAGGACGAATTTTGCTCAGAGTACGAATTTTGAGTTGTGATATGAGAATTTTGAGTTGTGATATGATGCACATAGGTTTTTGAGGCAATCCTAATATATCAAGTGGAAGGCAACCCTAAGGGACATGGATGGGAGCGCTATCAACATGACTAGGATGTCATGTTGGACGAATTCTTTCATCATGGTGTTGGGACGAAATTGGCAAAGGTGACCCATATGTGGACGAATTTAGGAAATGTGCCTGGACAAATTGTAACAATATGAAATTAAAGACGCTTTTTTATTGGACAATTTAAGACGAATTCTATAGTGTGTAGTTGGGAACAAATCCAAAAATTTAAAAAATGTAATGGGGACGAATCGAAAATGTCTAATTGGGGACGAAGTCTAAACTATCATGAATTGGGGGCTTTAGGGAGTAATTGGGGACGAAGTCTAAATTGTCATGAACTAGGGGCTTTAGGGAGAACTTGGGGCTTAAATGAGGAACGAAAAACAGAGACGTATTCTAATCTTGAGGTGAAAAATTCCAAAGAAGACTACGGATTAACATTTAGGACAATTACATATATATAAGTAGAGTTTGCTTAGAGAGCTTTTGACTTCACAATTCACATTGTTTTTAGATTGAGAAGAAAACATAGAGAGAAACAACCTAGTATAAACAAGAGAAATATCAACAAGAGAAGGGATTAAAACGTCCTACTATGAATCAAAAGAACGGATTAATATTTTGAGAAAGAATATTCTTAAGTAGGAAACTAGAACCTTATTTGTGCTCTCTACTTGACCATTAGCTCTAGGATAATATGCAAATGATTTCTTGTGGAAGAATTTATACTCATAAAAATAGTTGTTAAAGTCTTGTTAACAAAATGGGTACCTTGGTCAGTGGTGACTTCAATTGGGCATCCATATTGGAAGAAGATGTGCTTATACAGGAAAGTGGCCACTATATCAGATGTGCAATCTACTAAAGCAATGACTTAGCCCATTTAGTCGCGAAATCTGTTGCTACCAATAAATACTTAGCTTTTGACGGATAAGCCATGGGATATATGGGACTTCATCTTTGGTAAGTATTGTTGGAATTTGGGGCCCCATGATCTTCCAATACTAAAAACCTTTGAGGATACACACTTAATTAATCAGGATGATATGTGAGAGAGAGAAAGAAAGAGATCTTGAGATAAGGATAAGTAACGTAAGCAAAATGCTTACTCACTAAATATAGATGGCTGATTTACAACATGGGAGTACTACTCAACCATATGATGTGGTGCACTCACTAAATGGAAGAATAGCCAAGAAGATGATGATACAAAATTTCAGATTATGCTGTTATAATCTGAGTATGTGTTAAGCAAATGAGCAATGAAGTGAACCTAACCTCACAAGAAAGTGCAACAAATCTGAAAATCAGCAAACTCTAATTCTGAAATTAGGGTTCAGAAACCCTAAAAACAGAATATAAGGCTAACTTACAAAAGATAGCTGCCACCACCTTGTAGAAGACTCCTTGCTCCAAGAGAGTAGTCCCTCCTTCACCAAACCTTCACCTCCAAAGCTTCAAAACTCCAAGATTGACACAAGTAAGCATCAACTCTAGCTCAAGATGTTCTCAAAAGTGTGCCAAGTGCTCCTTTATATAGGCCTCCAAGTAAAGCTAATGCAAAATTTTGGCGAAAAACTCAATCGTTGGCCCAAAAAGCTGCTATCGCAGTTTTTAGCGCATGTTTTTGCTTTTTACCTTAAAAATTGCGATCGATTTAAAAATAAGGCCTTGCTTTAATTTTATCGCCTAAAATTAGTTGCTTTTGGTTTGTTGACTTCATAACCTAACTTTTCAAAAGTTTGGACCTCCAGAAAATGTTCATCCTCCATTTTGGGCTAAATTAGGGTTTTACTTTTCTCCCTATTATGACCTCTGATGAAGAAATGAAGCATACCACTAGATAGCTCTTGCCAAGCTCTATCTATCTAGCTTAAAAAAGTTTTACCCAAACTGTACAAAAAATGCTAAGTCCAAAATGTAGATTTGCTGGAAGTGGATGTGGACCATATGTACATTGACTTCCAACAATCCCTCCTTCAATGTCATATTGGTACAAGCTTCAGTAACCTGCACATCTTCTCATGATTATCTCTAGTGAATGCTTTGGTAAATATATCTGCAATATTCTCACTAGAAGGAACATAAACCAGCTCAATGTACTTCTTTGCTATCCACTCTCGAATATAGTGGTAGTGTACCTCTATATGCTTTGTCCTTGCATGATGCACTGGATTCTTTGCTATAGCTCTTGCACTCTGGCTATCTGAAAATATTTGAATGGGTTCATGTACTCTCACATCTAGATAACTAAAAATCTTCTGCAACCATACTGACTCTAGAGTTGTTGTAAATGCTGCACGATATTCAGCTTCACACGATGAAGTTGCAATAGTGGGTTGTCTCTTCGAAAGCCATGAGATAAGACAATCTCCAAGATAAAAACAAAATCCACAAGTACTTCTTCTAGTGTCTCTATCACTTGCCCAATCAGAATCTGAAAATCCTTTTAGTAACAAATGTGTAGATTTCGAAAATACCATAGCATAATTTGAAGTTCCCTTCAAATTTGAAGTTCCCTTTCCAATGTAACATTGTCGGATTCTGCATGAACCTTGATACTTGAGAAACTGCAAACTGTATCAAGACCTGTATTACAAAGATATATCAAGCATCCAACTGCTTGACAATATAAAGTAGCATCAAATAACTCTGCATCTGCTACCATTTATAAAGACGTGTTCTGATCCATAGGTGTTTGCATAAGTTTAGAATCACTCATTTGAAACCTTTCTAATAGTTTCTCAATGTAATTCTGCTGTGTCATATAGATACAGTCATCCTTAAACAGAAACTGAATCCCAAGATAATAGTGCAAAATTCTTAAATCATTCACATCAAATGTTTGCTTCAATTGTTCTTTGTACATCTGCAAATCTTCATCTCTAGGACCTGTGAGTATAATATCATCCACATAAATGATTGCTATAATCATCATACCTGTTTCCGCTTTGACATAAAGAGTTGGAGCTGCATCTGAGTTATGGAAACCAATGGATAAAAGATATGTGTGTATCTTTTCATACCATGCTCTAGGTGCCTGTTTTGATCCATACAAAACTTTTATAAGCTTACACACCAAATGTTCTTTATCTGTTTCTTCAAAACCTTCTGGTTGCCGAATATATACATCTTCATGTAAATCACCATTTAGAAAAGAAGTCTTTATGCCAAGTTGATATATATGCCAATCAAAATGTGCTGCTAAAGCAAGTATTGACCTAATAACTGTCATCCTAGACATAGGAGCGAATGTCTCATCATAATCAATACCTTTTTGTTGTGCATATCCTTTGACAACCAATCTTGCTTTGTACCTGTCAATAGTACCATCTGCTTTCCGTTTGATTTTGAAGATCCATTTTACACCAATAGCTTTCTTTCCCTCTGGTAACTCACATAGCTGGGTGATATGTGAGAGAGAGAAAGAAAGAGATCTTGAGACAAGGATAAGTAACGTAAGCAAAATGCTTACTCACTAAATATAGATGGTTGATTTACAACATGGGAGTACTACTCAACCATATGATGTGGTGCACTCACTAAATGGAAGAATAGCCAAGAAGATGATGATACAAAATTTCAGATTATGCTGTTATAATCTGAGTATGTGTGAAGCGAATGAGCAACGAAGTGAACCTAACCTCATAAGAAAGTGCAACAAATCTGAAAATCAACAAACCTTAATTTTGAAATTAAAGTTTAGAAACCCTAAAAACAGAATATAAGGCTAACTTACAGAAGATAGCTTCCACCACCTTGTAGAAGACTCCTTGCTCCAAGAGAGTAGCCTCTCCTTCACCAAACCTTCACCTCCAAAGCTTCAAAACCCCAAGATTGACACAAATAAGCATCAACTCTAGCTCAAGATGTTCTCAAAAGTGTGCCCAAGTGCTCCTTTATATAGGTTTGTATCCTCCAAGTAAAGCTAACGTAAAATTTTGGCGAAAAACTCAGTCGTTGGCCCAAAAAGCTGCTATCTCAGTTTTTAGCGCATGTTTTTGCTTTTTACCTTAAATATTGCGATCGATTTAAAAATAAGGCCTTGCTTAAATTCTATCGCCTAAAATTAGTTGCTTTTGGTGTGCTGACTTCATAACCTAGCTTTTCAAAAGTTTGGACCTCTAGAAAATGTTCATCCTTCATTTTGGGCTAAATTAGGGTTTTACTTTTCTCCCTATTATGACCTCTGATGAAGAAATGAAGCATACGACTAGATAGCTCTTGCCAAGTTCTATCTATCTAGCCTAAAAAAGTTTTACCCAAACTATACAGAAAATGCTAAGTCCAAAATGTAGATTTGCTGGATGGATGTGGACCATATGTACATTGACTTCCAACAAGTATCATAAGATTTGACCTTATTGCATGCATCTCTAAAACGGTAGGGCCACCGGAGTCCACTTTGGAGCTCCTTGTGTGGAGTGATATGTCTGGATAATGACATGAAGATGGTCTATTGTGGAAAGATTCCAAAATGGAACGAACTTGTTCAGGATATACCCATCTTCTAATTATTCCTTCATGTCCGATCTTGAAGAGGTGCCCACCAATCAGAGTGAAGCTTCTATTTTTGGAGTCTCCTCTTTTCTAATGTTGTCTAGGAGGGACAAGTGCGAGTACTGTCCCTCGTGCCAGTACCACGAGGGACAAGTGCTTACCTATAAGAGATGATGGTCCGAAAGATCATCACGCTCCCTTGTCTTCACTACTTACTTCGATCGAAGATAGATGATATGCAATTACATGGTGTTTGCCAGGTCTCTCCCACCACTTCAAAATCAATCTCTTGAAAAAGTTACAGCCAATTCCGAATGCGTCCTACAATGTTAAGCTTACCACTCCCTTGTCTTCACTACTTACTTCTATCCTAGATAGATGATATGCCATTACATGGTGTTTGCAAGGTCTCTGCACCACTTCAAAGTCAAACTCTTGAAAAATTAACAGCCATCTCCAAATGCGTCCTACAATGTTAGGCTTATTGAGCAAGTACTTGATTCCTTGATGGTCTGTAGACTGTAATGACCACAAAGTGAACACCCAAGAGGTAATCTCTAAACTTTTTCAGAGCAAAAATAATGGCCAATGATTCCCTTTTTGTTGTGTTGTAATTTCGTTCGGCCTTGGTGAGAATCCTACTGGCATAATGAACTGGCTGGTCTAATTTATGTTCCTTGCTTGGTTGTGCCTGAATTCCACATGCACATGAAGAGGTACTTCCCAATATGGAACTATAAGAATGGGAGCACTCAAGCAGTTTGTTCTTTAGCATTTCAAATGCTATTCTCTCCCTTGAGTCCATTTTAATTGGACTAATTTTCTTGTTAGTTTAGATAGTGGCCTTGCTACATCGGCATACATCTTAATGAACTTCCTATGATATTTAGTGTGGCCTTACAAGCTTTGGACTTGTTTTGCATTGAAAGATCGTAGCATTTGCAGGATGGCTAGAACCTTGTCAGGGTCAAGAGCCATAGCTTTTGAAGAAACCACGTGCCGAAGAAGTGTGCCGTCAATGACCAAAAAATGACATCTGTTTGGGTTTAGCTTTAGTTTTGCATCTCTGCATAGTTCGGATACTTCTTGAAGCTGAGAAAGATGTTCCCTAAAATTTTCAGAAGAAGAGGAACATCTTGCACTTGAGAAAGTAGAAAAATCATCCATAAAAAATCCTTAAGAATTTTAGAAGTAGTGATCTAAAAATGGTATAGACCACTCTGTTGAAGCATGGAGAGGCATTCCATAGTCCAAAGGCCATTCTAGTGTACACATATATACCCCAAGGAGTGACAAAGGCAGTCTTGGATTGATCTGGAGGATGAATCGGTACTTGATCGTACCACACATCTTCCACCACTTGTTCTAAGAAAGGGGTAGGGAATCCATAAAAAATTGTTACCTTATTGAGAGCCCTAGAGTCAACGCAGATTCTGACTTTATTGGACTCCTTGGGTGCTATGAACTCCTTGGGGTAGGGATTCTGACTTTATTGGACTCCTTGGGGTAGGGAATCCATAAAAAATTGTTACCTTATTGAGAGCCCTTAAGTCAACACAGATTCTGACTTTATTGGACTCCTTGGGTGTTATGAACATGGATTACATCCATTGTGAATGCTCTACTGGTACAATTATTTTTGCTTCTTCCATCTTTTCAATCTCTATTTTCACACCTTCTGCATATCTTGGATTGAGTGTATATATGCTTCCTTTGACAGGCTTTGCGTTCTCAGCAAGAGGTATGGTGTGCTCACCTAAATGTGGAGCTATCCCTTCTAGGCCTTCATAAGTCCCTTCTAAGCCTATATATTTGGTCTCACTCTTGGAATTGGTCCTACTATTGAAACTTTAATTTTGGCCTATCCCTCCATCTTGGTCTACCATTGGAATTCGTTCATCCAAGATTGTTGGAAATCGTCCATCTGGTTCCATTCTTGGAGTTGATCCAATCTCAAAAATTGGTCCAATTTCCAGAATTAGTCCATCCTGTGAAATCGGACCAATTTTTGGAATTGGTCCTACTCTTGGAATTCGTCCATCGAAATTGGTCTCTCTCTTGGGGTTGGTCTGATTTCAGGAATTGGTCTAATGTCGGAAATTGGTCCTTTTCCTGAAACTGGTCTAAATTTTGGAATTGGTCTCTTAGGTCCAATTCTATAATTGGGCTCAACTTTTGAATTTGCCCTATCTACAAAGTTGAGGTTACCTGGATTATCCATGTCCTCGAGGTCTCCCCATTTTGGAATGCTTTTTCTTTTTATTGAGATCACGTTCACTTTGTAGGAGGAACTCCCTGATTGTTGCCCACATAGTCCTCCCTGGCTAGTACTTGACCTCAATTTTGGATTGTCCTTCAAGTAGTGATCCGTGGCATGAGGGAAGAGTTTGCATGGAGGTGAACCTTTAGGAAGAGGACATCAACTTTGGAAATGCCCATACTCACCCGCACCCATAGCACATGATAGGCTTCTTCTTATCGATTGGTTTTCTCTGGTTGTTGTTGAATTGAGAACCACTGTTGTTGTACTTGGATGTGGTATACATAACCTCTTGTGGACGCCCTTGGGTATTTCGGTTAAGCTGTGTTCCCGCAACCTAAATCCAATTGGTCTCAATCCCTTTGAGGAAGTAACACTCTCTTGCCTCGTGGCCAGTTTTCCCACAGAATTAGCATGTGATGTTCTCTAGACATTCTTGATTACTATGCCTTGGTTTATTACATATTGTGCACCATATGAAAGCTTTTACCTCCTTGTGAGCTTTCAGCTCCTCCACTTCTTGTCGGAGATATGCAATAGTGTCTTCTCATGCATTCTTCTCTTCTTGGAGGTTCTTTTGTAGTTTGAGAGCCTCTAACTCCCTCCGCAAGCTTGCCACTGAATGCCAAGGAGATTCTTCTTGACAGGCCTCCCTTCCTTTGAAATGTTGGTGAGCCTCCTCTCCTAGCTGCAGCGCCCTCAAAATCTTGCAGCGATGTATCCGCTCTTAACAATTCCGTCAGTTTTTGTTGAGATGATCTTGGGAGGGCCTTCTCCACCCACTTCTTAACCAGGAAATCTCCAGGTTGAGCTAGAAGTTTTGCTACTAAGGATTATACTCTAGTCATCACTTCAAGGAATGATTCTCGGGCTTTAAGATTTTCTAAATGGTCAAGGGTTCTCTCAGTAGAGTTACTTGGCTTGAAGGTGTTAGCGAAGGATGTCCTTAAGGTGTCCCATGTTGCAAAATGTCCCTCGGCATATTGACTTAAATACCAATCAACAATGCTCTCCAAGGTTGCAGGAAAGAGAGCAAGGAAGGCATCTTGTCGATTCGAGAGCCCTATGCTCTTGCACAAGGATAAGAATCTTCTAACTTGGTCATCAAGGTCCTTGTGGGAAGCTCCTTTGAAGGTTGGAAATTTGATGTTAATCCGAGATAGAAGAGCTTCCAAATCGTCGTCTATCCTTCTAGCGTTGTTGTTGTGGGTAAGTACTTCCTCTGAAGATGAAGATGAAGATGAAGACCTAGCTAGAAGTTGCAAAGGCCAAGGGTTCGAAGTTACTCGAGGAGGAGTATAGTGAATACTCCTTCTGTGGTAGCTTTTGATGGGTGTTTCCACAAGGCTGAGAGACCCTCCTTTATAAGATCGGGTATGAGTCATAGACTACCACTCTGTATGGACTAATAGATATGATGAGGATTGACTAAGAAGATTTGACCAAAATGAAACTTATGCTAGGACTAAACATTTTGGACTAAAAGATTGGGCCAAAAGCTTAGACGAAAAAGTTGTTCTACAATCTCAAATGAAAAATTGCTCTCAAAAGACGAAAAAATTTGTCTAAAAAAGAGACGAAAACTTGGAGGCAAAAAAAAAGAGGAACTAAATCTTCATACAAAAATTAAGTTACCATGCATGGAGGAAAAAATTGGACTACTTTTACTCGAACTAATTTTGAGAGACTAATTCTTCGAGACTAATTCTGAAAACTAGTGATTAATTTTGAAAGACTAATTTTGAAAGAGGAATTCTAAACACCAGAGACTAATTTTGAGAGACCAATTTTGAAAGACTAATTCTAAAAGCCAGAGACTAAGATGAATTCAAAAAAATAGATTGAATCAGTAAAATGAAGATCAACAGTAGAGAGAAAATGCAAAGCAAGGTCCCACTGGGAGTGCCAAATTGAGCACTTAGGCTCTTTTTCTCAGTACAGTATGCACTGTGTGTTTGCTTTGTACAACCACAAGAAAATTACAAACAAGGAAGAAGCATAACAAAGATTTAGAGTGACAAAAGCATTACTCCATTAACATAAGAATGGAAGTGTACAACATAGGCTGTTCAATCACAAGTGAATGAAGCGATGGCTGCACTGGAAGCTCCTGTCAACTTCACAATCTAACAACAAAATGCACCTTAAGTGCTAGGGAAGCACACACTTCTCTTGCTAGGCACTCAGTCCATGTAGACTAACTCTGCTTGCCCACCCTTAGTGACAAGGTCAGAGCCTCTTGTCTAACTCCTCGACAGAGTTGCTGAAGCTTGAGAGTATTGCCACACTTTACTCAAGTATCCTCACTCTGATCTATGTGATCAAGTTTCTTTTCTATGAGTTCTCTCGCTCTTTCTTCTCCGATATATCACATATGATGTTTGATATGTGATCTCTCCTAGTACTCGAATTCCTTTCCTTATATAAGATGTTCTCTGCCAGGCGATTACTCCACCATTTTGTCTCCCTCACTCTCACTTTTCTGGTACTCTGCCAAGTCCGATACTCTGTGCGCTCTGCCAAATCCGTTAGTCTTGGCTCCACTCTTTTTCTCTCTTCTCTTTGTCTCCACTCTCTTATCCTGCTGACCTGCTTCATGAGGATCCTTCTCTTAAGTTACCCACCTTCTCCTAAGTTTCTAGTGATCCAACCTTGGACGAATTTGAGATCTACAGACAAATTTGAGAAATTGGTCTTTTCCTCATGGACAAGTTTGAGGAATTGGTCCTATCTAGAAAATTAGTCCATAGTCTAATTTGTAAAATTGGTCTTCTTTCTTTCCCTTTGAAATTAGCCCTACCGCTTCATTAGACCAATTTTGTGAAATTGGTCTCTCCCGCTGCTTGCAAGGAAATTAGTCCTTGGACCAATTTGTGGAATTGGTATCTCCCTCTTGCCTTGGACAAATTTGAAAAAAGACCAATTTGTGAAATTGGTCTCTTCTTCCACTACCTGCTGCATGCAATGAAATTAGTCCCTAGACCAATTTGTGAAATTGGTCTCTCCCTCTTGCCTTGGACGAATTGGAAAAAGATCAATTTGTGAAATTAGTGTCTTCTTCCGCTACTTGCTGCCTTCAATTAGACTCCATATAGTTGTACCAAAATTTGTAGGGCCCTAATTTTAGCTATACAGACACTAAGAAAAAGAACCCATCAGAGAACAAGGTAGTTGGAAGGTGGAGCAAATCAATAATTATAGACAAGCCACCTCAAGGGTCCCTCTCTTGCTGAATCCTTATGGCATGCAAGTTTTTTGCTTGAATTAGATGGAACCATCTCCATTCTCAGTCAAACACCCTCTAGAGCCACATGCAATGACCTCACAAGTGCAAGATGTGGAGTGGCTCTCTACAAAGGCCTATATAAAAAAGGCTAGTGGGACACTTTGTTGGAAATTAGGTAGGCCCATAACTAAATACCACAAGTCCCATAGGTTTCCAGGATCTACAACACTAGTATCTAGAATTCTTCAAAGTATATATGACTTTTATAAAATCTGGAACGTCTTCCTTCTTTCAATAAATCTGATCTTTATTGATTTAGCATTGCTATCATATCATCAAAACCTGTGTCTGAAACAAATAATCTGAATCCATTTTTATTAGTAGTGCACATGCCAATAGCTTTCCGTTCCATTCCTCAGCTTCTCATAATCTAGAATAACTATTGCATCATAACAAAGGATAGACATCTGACTCAAAAATACTCAAGATCATTCAAGATCATTCAAGATCATTCAAGATCTATGATTTCTCCAACAAAATACCTATGTAGAATCTGCTCTCATCAAACCTTGATGACTGAATGTTTGATTTGCTACCTGAATGACTCTAAGTGTCCATGCTTCTTACATAAAGTTGTAAAACTTTTCCTCAACTAAATCCTTCCCAAGAATCTGCAACTCCTACTAGAACACAAGTGGACAAACTCTCACCTTGAGAACTCCAAAATTTGCAAGTTGATACTTCATATTTTCATATTCTTCCCAGGTGAAATGTGAAAGTATATGCTCGACTTTCTTTTGGCTAACTCCACTTCTCAATCAAGTGATAGAATCTGATGGAACACCTTATTGAATACAAGCATGTATCCAAAAGTCAAGACAAACATAGAAAGTAGATTCTCCATTTGACTGGTACATTAAAAAATCTGAATTTTTCTTAATTTTTTTGAATTTTCTGAATTTTCATCGTGAAAAACTCTAAATTTTCTGAGTATACTGAATATACAGAATATAAGGTAACTTTTCCAAACAAAAAACCTCACTCCAAGTCTCCAACATCTGCTACAAATACTCTTTTACCTCAAGAGTTAGGTAAAGAAGAAAAATACTTCTCAGCAACTTGTCATATACCAAGTAGCTCTGATTTGACACTCCAAGAATTCTTTGAGAGAACATATAAGCTCAAAATCTTCAACTAAAACATAACTCGTACACATATGAGTCAAAACATATAAGTTGTCTTAGATATCTGCCGCTTTTCTTTCTCTCAATGCAATTCTTTGTCAAAACCTACTAAAGCTTGACCAAGTATAATGCAAAACAAGAAATTGCTTCTTCTTCAAACTATCTTCTTAACACAATATGTTCTCGTAGACTTGTCTTTGGAATTAGAGGATAAAAGTAGGAAAAGTATATGGAAAATATAAGAGAAAAGGAAGTCTTACTTTCCCTTTGGAATTGTTGGACCTTTTTCTTTTGCATCTTTCTTCCACTTGATGATGTCAACATCTTCAAACTTCTCTTCCATACCTTTTGTTCTCTTCATCTTGAAGTAGTAAGCACTCTTAACTTCTTCAAATGAATTTTTCTCTTCCTCTAGTGCTAAGAGTAAGAGACAAAACAAATATGGTGTATAAATAGAAGTGAACATAGAAGATAAAACATGCTTCTACCATATGCTGAATCAACACTCTGCTTCAAATTTGATTGATATGACTGAATTCACCAACCTTTTCCTTGAGTTGGCTGAATGTTGAATTACCTCTCTAGGTACAAAATCTGATAAAAAAAACTTCCAACCTTGTGTTGGCTGAAAACAAAACTGATCTAATCTCCAAATTTGTCTTCTTAGATGAGCTTTCTTGCCATGAAAGAGATCTATCAAAATTGTCAAGAACAATCTCTAGATACCTATTTTGATGTAGCTAATGCTTTAACTTTCAAAGTAATGAAAGTGTTTAAAAGCACTTCTTCAATCCTTCAAATCTCTTCATAACTGCTCTTCTAAGATATGACTTGCAAATGACAATCTGATAGTAGAAACTAATACATGTGATTTGATGTTGATCTGGTTCCTTCATCTTCTCCAAACCATTGTTTTTCCTTGAATTTGAAGTAGCCTTCTCCTCATCAAGTCTTGGTCTTCATACAATACTTTTGTAAAGTAACTTTACTCTTCCAAAAGTATTTGGATGCACTGATAAATAAACATGTGATTGAATTGTTTAATTCTTAAATCTCTGCTCATCTAGATTAAGTGTGTATGTCATATGTCAAATGTTAGAAGATGCTCTGAAACCATAAGTTAGTAGTCTTGGAGCTCTAATACCAAATGTTGGAGATTAGGTAGGCCTATAACTAAATTCCATAGGTCCCACAAGTTTCCAGGATCTACAACACAGATTCCAAAATCTTCCAATATTGACCGACATGAACATGCATCACTTAATCATATAAATGATGAGACAAAGATAGAGAGAGATTAGACAACATGTGAAAAGTGTTACGTAAGCCACTGCTAACTCACACCATCATATATACAAATGTCAATTTACAATGTGGAAGTCAAAACCTCAACCACTCTATGTGAACAAAAATAGATGGAAGAGTGTATGTACAGATTTTACAAGAATATTCAGATGTAGGGACAGAAATCTGAATATATATGAGATGTATAACCTGATAGGTTGTAGAAGAGTGTTTATGAGTGACAGAAAGAGGAAAGATCATATTGAAATTGATGTTCAGCAAACCCTAATCTGATTTTAGCTATGGAAGACCTTAAATCAGATGTGTGTGTGAAAGATCAGATACTTACAGAATTAGCATAGAATGCTAACATGTTGCTGACAGAAATCCTCATTCTCATGTGTAAACTCCTTCTCTGACACCTCATCTGATGCATGTAGCATGCATGTACTGATTCTCCTTTATGGATGCCACTGCCTCCATGTATTCCGAATAGGACTCCTCCAGATATGGATTTCACCGCCTCCATAAGCTCCAAGTAGTACCTGTGTGCATAAAGAGAATATATACCTGAATAGTTAACATAAGATGCAGTCTTATGTTAAGCTCTATCCAATGTCTTTGAAGTACTCCATAATCTTCATGTAGAAGACAATCTTCGGATACATCATGTAGATGGCTCATCCACACCACCAAGCTCCTCATATGTCAGTCTTCTCCATCAACAAGAGTGTGAGCACACTCTTCTCCAAGAAGAACTCCATGGCTCCTCCTCATGAGCTTCAATAGCTGCACCATAGCTCTGCCCATATGTGCATCATGGCTGCCCCATGTGTGCATCAGCACAATCACCTCCAAGAGTGACCAAGTGTTGGCGTTGGATTCAACAAGTGACCATAACACTTCTTTAAATAGCCTTGTAAAATTTGCGAAAAAATATGAATTCGTGGCTAAAAATAAAGCTACCGCTTTCGTTTTAATTAGGATTGCAAATTTTTAAGATCTTTTGTTTTATTTTAAATTCATCGCTGAATAATGCTTTTGACCAGCTTTTTTAATATTTTGACCACCTGATGAATGACTTGAACCTATTTTTATGACCTATAAGTTGAGAGCTCTTAAATGAGGTAAAAACCCTAAATCAGCAGAAAATTAGAGCTAGGGTTTTCTCCCAAATCTGATCTCTGATGATTGAATGTCGTATATCATTAGAAAGCTCTCATTAAGCTCTTCAAGATAGGATCATAAAAATTTTACCCAAATTTTGTGTCAAAAATGATTAAGTACCAAAATTAGGGTTTTTGCCCTAATAGGGATTTGGACCAATGTGACATTGATTTCCAACAATCCCCCCTGCAATGTCATATTGGTACAAACTGAATTGGATATGCAATTTCATTCATTTTCAAACTGACATAAGCTTCAATCTTGTCCTCCAGAATTGATCTTCAAACTTTATCTTCAAAAGTCTTCTTCAAAACTGAATTTGAACTTCTTCAAACTTTAAAAATTTGAATTCGCTGAATATGAACCATAATACTTGAGAAAATATGCAAACTAGATATCCAATAGTGTTAGCATACATCAATCAATCACTGATTGACAACATATGTAGCATGAATTGACACTGAATCTGCTATGTCCTGTTTTCTCAAACCTGTAAGCATACACTAGGATCCACATATTTGCATTTACCTTACGATAGGTTTCTCAATGTACTTCTGTTGTGTCATGTAAATACACTAAACAGAATCAAGAACTGAATCCTAAGACTTGTGACTAACAACTCACAACTTAGTGTATTATGAACACTAGCTGGTTCATCTCTAACAGTACTCAACTCTCATGAGTCTCAACAAAGTTTCATATCTACGTTGTCATCTTGTCTTCAAAACTTAGTGTATTATGAACACTAGCTGGTTCATCTCTAACTGTACTCAACTCTCATGAGTCTCAACAAAGTTTCATATCTACGTTGTCATCTTGTCCTTCATACCTCTTTCCTTCAAAGTTTGGTATAATCATATATGTGCGAACCTCATAAGTAACATACCTCTCTTAAATATCAAGTTTCTCTGAAATAGAACTCTGGAACTTTCTCCCGAACAGAAATATCCAACAGGAACTTTCTCCACACATTCTCCTTCTTCCTTCTTCTTTAAAAGTTGAACATAAAGAGAAACTGACAAAGGAAATATAGGAATACCTGTAGGTATGATTTTGCATTCTTTCACATATGGCTGAAAATAAGTCTTCATGTTTCATCACCCCCAGCTTTTTTAATATATTGACCACCTGATGAATGACTTGAACCTATTTTTATGACCTATAAGGTGAGAGCTCTTAAATGAAGTAAAAACCCTAAATCAGCAGAAAATTAGGATTAGGGTTTTCTCCCAAATCTGATCTCTTATGATTGAATGCCCTATACCATTAGAAAGCTCTCATCAAGCTCTTCAAGATAGAATCATAAAACATTTACCCAATTTTTGTGCCAAAAATGACTAAGTACCAAAATTAGGGTTTCTGCCCTAATAGGGATTTGGACTAATGTGACATTGATTTCCAACACACTCCGGGTTTATAGATACACATTGCATCTTACGCAAATTGAAGTTTGTCGACAATAGCCAAGTGAGGAGCGCTCTTGTTAAGTGTTGCAATTGGAAGTTGGAGCCATATCCTACATGAAGAAGGATTTAGAAAAATTTTGATTCTACATAACTTCAGTTGTGCACTTCTACACAATTGAAAGACTTCTTTTAGCTCAAAAAGGTGTTCTCTAAAATTTTCAATAGGAGAAGAGCAACCTCCACCTACAAGGGTAGAAAAATCATCCATAAAAATTCCTAAGAATTTTAAAAGTAATGGTCTAAAAATAGTGTAGACCACTCTGTTGAAGGATGCAAGGGCATTCCTTAGTCCAAAAGGCATTTTTGTGTACACATATGTACCCCATGGGGTAACAAAGATAATCTTTGAATGATCTGTAGGATTAATTGGTACTTGGTTGTACCCACTAAATAAGTCCATAAAGCTATAAAGAGAATGACCAGCCACATCTTTTGCAACTTGTTCAAAAAAGGAGTAGGAAATCCATCAGGAATCATCACCTTGTTGAGGGCCCTTGAGTCCATACATATTCGAATTTTGTTGGACTTTTGTTTTAGAGCTATTACCATGGAGCACAACCACTCTCTATGTTCTAGTGGCATAATGATCTTTGCTTCATCCATCTTTTCTATCTCCTTCTTCACATCTTCTTCATATTTGAGGTTGAGCCTATATATCCTTCCTCTGAAAGGTTTAGCATTTTCAATGAGAGGGATGTTGTTCTCTCCCAAATATGAAGCTATCCTTCTAAATCCTGATAAGTCCATGCAAAGACATTTTTAAACTTTTGCATAAAAGTGATTACCTCTTTTAGGAGACTAGGATACTCCCATAGGCAAGATGCAATGAGAATGGGTTCAGGCTTTTCATGTGTTCCCAAATTAAGTTGCAAGTTCAAAAGACAAAATGGACTATGTGGACTCGTGGGAAAATTATCACTTGGGTAACATGGAGATTCATCCAAGTCTATGTTGATTTCCTTCTCTTGAACCCATTCTTGTGCAAGCTCCTCATGTGGTCCTTTCGTCGACTCATTTTTACATGTCGATACCCCTACTTTTTCTTGAGGTTCTTCTTGTTGATACGTGCACATTTTATCTTTTCCAATCAAGAATTGGTTTCCCAAGATTCATTGTTTCGACAATTTCTGTTTCACTTTCCGTGACCTTAACACCATAGCAAGGGAAAGATTCCATGATTTCTATCCATTGCAACAGATCTTGATCATCTTCTACTTCTATTTTTTTTCCTTTATGGATGGAAAAGGAATGAGTGTTACCTTCTTGCATCTCTTGATCCTTGTTGCCCAAATGTAAGTATTGTCTCGAGTGTCCGGACGTGTTAACCAGCAAGGTGTCGTTGCTCCAGTCATGAATCGCATGATGATGCCTCAACCACGATCTCCCAATCAAGAGAGGATAGCCTCCATCTTTGCATGGATTATCAACCACAACAAAGCTTAAGAAAAACTGAATCTTCTGGATAAGTATAGGTACTTGCTCCACTATTCCCAATGGCTAAACTTACTTTGATATGCAAGAGTTACTGTGAAAGAAGCCTTGTTCGTTATTTCCAAACCCAAAGAAATCATAGCATAATGAGGCACGAAATTAATGCATGATCCTCCGTCGATAATTACTCCTTAAAATCTTTTGCCTACAATGGTCAATGTGATAGGACCTCTCGAATCACTAGTTGGTGTTTTTCATGTCATGATCATATTTGTCTGCATATGCACGCCACTAATTGCGATCTTATGGGGTGAAAGACAAAATGTCTCTATCATACGTAGAACATCACTTCTAAATCTTTCATCTATCTTGAGGAGGTCATATAAAGATACCTGTTTGTGAGGTATTTCTTAGAAGACTCTCTTTGCCTATGATGGTGGAATCCATGTGTGGTCCTTTCGACTCTTGTAAATCCTCACTGTGTCTTTATAAGCTGTATCTACCTCTTCTCCTCCTCCAAGAAAATGTGTCTTTAGACTGAAATTGGCCTTTTCTTGAGAATTGGTCTCTTTTCCGGATTTGTTTTGATCTTGTGGTCTTTTCTTATGAGCCCTTGTGAGGACTCCTACATTTGTATCTACTGTGTCTACTTCTTGTAGAGATACCACATTAGCTTGTTGATATATTTAGGTAGTGATGTGTGTGAACACTCTAGGACTGTCGGGGCACTTTTTTCCCTCTATAGGAGGTTTTTTCCCCCCGACTTGTATATTCGCCTATTGCCCTAATGGGCTACTTATCTTTGTACATTCTCTAGTAATACATTCAGTATTGTGTGTTGTGCTCTAAGCTTCTTCTTTTTCCTTGTGTTGTCCGCATGCTTCCGCAGATGTCTAACTCCAACAATTGGTATTAGGGCAGGTCGCCGCTTCATCTAGGGCGTCCTCTACACCTCTCCGGTTGCGGTCTCAGATTCGCACGAAATTTGGTGAGCATACTCAAGGTGTTTCAGAGATCAAAACGGCTTCGCTTTATGGTGCCAAAATCGCGATCTGAGCTTGTTTCGGCCTCTGAAAAAACTATCGCAGCGCTTGTGCAGGCTATTTCGTCTTTTTGTGCCAAAGGTATATACCTGTTTTGCGTCGCAAGTATAAGCGTCTCGAAGTTTGGTACAGGTTTAGTAGAACTCGTCAAGGAAGTTCCGTTCAACTTTTTGAGATACAGTCAATTTTTTGCATCAAGGTATTTTAGTTACCGGCCATGGCTGAAAGAAGTTATGTATTTCGTATATTGGCTGTTGAGGATAAGTTGGATGGTACAAACTACCCATTGTGGGCTTATATGATGCGACATGTATTGGTTGTAAAAGGACTATGGAACATTGTACAGGGTGTTGAAAAAAGTCCTATCACACCTGCAATTGTTACAACTAAAGGTACTGAAGCTGATGCTTCATTGGGATGGCAAAGATGCCTAGGCACATTCGCTCTTGCAGAACACCTAAGGTTGCTTTGGATACACTTACCTTATTGTACCAAGCTAGTGTTACTTACCTCCGAAAACAGTTGGAGAGTGAGCGCATGAATGAAGGTGATTCTATGTACAGTTTTCTAACAAAGATCAAAGACTTGAAGGAATAGCTGATTTCTGCTGATGAGGTTATACCAGATAGCTCACTTGTGCAGACCGTTCTGAATGGTCTTCCTGATTCATATTAGAGTTTTGCTTCTACTCTTTGGTTCATGATGAAAGGCAATCCAAATGCCTTGTCATTTGAGGAGTTATACTCTGTTTTGTTGCAGGAAGATCAGTCCACGCAAAAAAGGTCCATTATGCGTGTTTCAGATCAAGCTTTCCTGGCTAGTCAGAAGGGAAAAGGAAAATGGAGCTCTTCAATCAGTAAGCAAAAATCTGCTAATTCTGCACATTCGAAGAAATAAAAAAAGGAGAAATTGTTTTGCAAGTACTGTAAAGGAAATGATCATATCATAAAGAACTGTCCAAAACTGGCTCCTAAAGAGGCAAAGAAGAAAGAGGCTTGAATAGGTGTTGCAGAAGCCTCTACACCAAAAACAGAGTTTGCTAATCTTATGCAGGAAGAAGAATGGGCGTTTACTATTGTTTGCAGGTTTGACCCATCTTCTCATGAGTAGTGCATGTTTGTAGTAGACTCAAATGTTTGGTGCTTTGACAATGGGGCCACCAAACATATTACCTCGCAGCGCAGTTTCTTCTCTTCACTCGAG
The DNA here is from genome assembly GCA_020310875.1 of Ceratopteris richardii. Taxonomy (NCBI): domain Eukaryota; kingdom Viridiplantae; phylum Streptophyta; class Polypodiopsida; order Polypodiales; family Pteridaceae; genus Ceratopteris; species Ceratopteris richardii. Next base: position 186,429,243 of record CM035410.1, on the reverse strand, counting down.
CCTGCCCTTACAGGAAATACTATTACACGTGCCAACAACTCCTCTTATCCTGTTATGGGAGTTGGTAAGATCATTTTGACTACTGCTGATGGTAGTTCTTTCACTTTATCAGATACTTTCTTTGTGCCAGGGATCAAGAAAAATCTGTTATGAGTTTTTGCATTAGCCAAGATTGGCTTGGTTGTGAAATTTGTTGATGACAGATGTATAGTTCATGATCTCTCAAATGGAGACGTGATTATTTCTTATGGCATCTTATGTCGTGGGCTATATAAGCTCATAGACCATGAAAGATCTGTAAATGATTTGGCATGTACAATACATGATTCTCAGGCTATATCATATGCAAAGCTTTGGCATGCATGCTTTGGTCATCTAAATTTTGCTAGTTTGCTATGCCTGCAGAAATCTGAAATGTTGTCCTCTTTGCCCAAACTTGAGGCACTCGGAGAACATGTTTGTGAAGGCTGTATTTTGGGCAAAATGAAGCGTTCTTCCTTTCCAAAAGATGGTTTAGTTCGGGCTACTCAGAAATTGCAGCTTGTACATAGTGATGTCTGTGGTCCTATGTAGACATCTTCTTTTGGAAATTATCTTTACTTCGTGACTTTCATCGATGATTTTTCTAGGCATGCATGGGTATATCCATTGAAGGCAAAGTCCGAAGTGTTCATGTACTTCCAAACAGTTTTTGATTTTGGCTAAAAATCTGTTAGCATGTAAAATGGGCACCCTCCGTTTTGATCGAGGGGAGGAATATATGTCTTCTGATTTTAATGCATTTTTGGTTGAACGTGAGATAAAACACCAGTGTATAGTGCCGTATACACCTCAACGGAATGGAGTTGCTGAATGAAAGAATAGGTCACTCATGGAGATGGCGAGGTGTATGGTCGAGTCAGGCTTTACCACATAGTTTTTGGCTTGAGGATGTCATGTGTGTAGCATATGTACTTAACAGGTGTCCCACTAAAGCGCTGCAGTCTATCACTCCATATGAGGCTTGGCATGATCGCAAGCCATCTGTTGCTCATCTGCGTGTCTTTGGTTGTTTGGCATATGCATTAGTGCCTGAACAACGTCGCAGAAAATTGGATGATAAAGAACTAAAATGTATTTTTATTGGGTACAGTTCTGAAAGTAAAGGCTATTGTGTGTATCATCCATAGACTAAACGCATTCTGGTTAGTTGTGATGTTGTTTTTGTGGAAGATGCTATTCAACCATTACTTTCATCTACTAAGGAGACATTTGTTAGCTCCAAAGACATGTATGATACTTTGCTTCCTCTTTTTACAGGTGGACAGTCTAGTACTGGTTCTAATGAGGCAACTTCTCAGCCTTTGCAGGTTTCATGTGATGATGCAGATCATCTCATTTCTGATGTAGATTTACATGATGCACTTGTTGATGAGAGAGCTTACATTGAGGAGGCAAAAACTATGCCAAAATGGCTCGTGGAGACTTTGAGTGACAGCAAATTAGATGCACCTCTGTCATATCGTACTCGATCAGGCTCTCATAGTGCCTCTTTTGCATCAGATTGCTATGTTATGGCTGCATCTAGTCTCTGTGATGAGAATGAGCCTCTGTGATGAGAATGAGCTTGCTTCATTTGACGAAGCATAAAATTCAGAAAATTGGATGGCTGCTATGCAATCAAGAATATGATGCTATAATGAAGAACGGTACTTGGTCTTTATGTGTCTTCCCTCCTCGCAAGAAGGCCATTGGCACTAAGTGGGTTTACAAGCTCAAGCGTAAGCCTGATGGAACACTTGACAGGTATAAGGCTAGGCTTGTTGCAAAGGGTTACGCACAAGAAAGAGGCATTGATTTTGATGAGACCTTTGCACCTACATGCTGTATGGCTATTGTTCGGAGCATATGTGCACTTGCAGCCCATCATGGTTGGAATGTACATCAGTTGGACAGGAAAGAGGCATTGATTTTGATGAGACCTTTGCACCTACATGCTGTATGGCTACTATTCGGAGCATCTGTGCACTTGCAGCCCATCATGGTTGGAATGTACATCAGTTGGACATTAAAACTACATTTCTGAATTGTGACTTGCATGAAGAAGTGTATGTTTTTCAGCCCCGTGGCTTTGTGCAGAAAGGGCATGAGAACGAGGTGTGCAGGTTAAAGAAGGCATTATATGGCTTAAAGCAAGCACCACGTGCTTGGTATGAGAAGATACATGCCATCTGATTGCACATGGTTTTGAGAACAGTCGAACTGAAAGCACCTTATATGTTAAGCGTGCTAATGATGTGCTTTTGATCATTGTTGTCTATGTTGACGACATGCTTCTCACTGGTCCTATTGAGAAGCATATTGTTGATTTTAAGGCTGATTTGCATGCCTCATTTGAGATGTCTGATTTGGGGCATTTGCATCACTATTTGGGCATTCAATTTATGCAAGTTGATGGTGGAATGGCTTTGTGTCAAACGAAATATATTGACACGTTATTGCAGTGTTTTGGCCTTGAAGACTATAAGCCTATTGCCACTCCTATGGAGACAGGTTTAGGATTGAGTCTTCATGATGCTGGAGATGCATTTGATGCTGTCCTCTGTCAGCAGGCTGTTGGATGCCTGATTTACTTGTGCATTACTCGGCTAGATATTCAGTTTGCTGTCTCACATATGAGAAGGTTTATGCATTGCCCAGGTGTCAAGCATTGGCAGGCAATTAAGCGCATCTTTCTCTACTTGACTGGTACTTGGCTACTTGGGTTGTTTTATCCTAAGGGGGGATCACTACCGCCAAATTTGCATGCTTTTTCTGACTCAGATTGGGCTAGTTGCTATGACACTCGTGTGTCCACTAGTGGCTTTTGCTTCATGCTTGGTAGCTCATGTATATCTTGGTTGAGCAAGAAGCAGCCTACTGTGGCCACTTCCAGTTGTGACCGCTTCTAGTTGTGAGGCTGAGTATAGGGAAGCTTTCATAGCAACTGTTGAGTGTGTGTGGCTAAGACGCCTTATGGCTGATTTGGATGTTGGTCAGTCTTCTTCCACCACCATCTTCTCTGACAGTCAGAGCGCATTGGAAGTTGCGAGGAACCCTGTGTTCCATGCTCGCACTAAGTACATTGCGGTGCATTATCATTATGTCACGGAGAGGTTCTCTGCCGGGGAGATCAGCTTGGCATATGTGCCCACGAAGGAGAACATTGCAGACCTTTTCACGAAGGCTCTCCCTAGGGAGAAGTTTGAAGCTTTCGGCAAAGCTTTGGTCTTACTTCCTTTTGTGGAGTGATTTCCACGTAGCTTGGCACTTCCTTATACATGAGTGTCAGCTACTTGTTCACCGCATCACTCCGAGGGGGGATTTGTTGATATATTTAGGTAGTGATGTGTGTGAACACTCTAGGACCGTCGGGGCACTTTTTTCCCTCTATAGGAGGTTTTTTCCCCCCGGCTTGTATATTCGCCTATTGCCCTAATGGGCTACTTATCTTTGTACATTCTCTAGTAATACATTGAGTATTGTGTGTTGTGCTCCAAGCTTCTTCTTCTTCCTTGTGTTGTTCGCATGCTTCCACATACGTCTAACTCCAACATAGCTTTGAGTGATTATGAAATGCAACTTATTAGATGGTGTGAGTTGGTCCATATGCTTATGAGATGGATAGTTTCATCCTTCCGAAGAGCACCCCATGAGATGGGGTGTTTTTGATCCTGTTTATGCTCTAGAACTCGTTACTGAGAAATTGGACCATAGGGCTGAACATTTTGAGCTAAAATTCGTCTTCTTTTAGGGGTTGGTCCAATTTGTGAAATTGGTCCAATTTTTTGAATTAGTATAATTCCAAAAATGGGTTCAATTTGTGAAATTGGTCCGATTTTTTAATTTAGCCCACTTTGTGGACTAAGATTACGTGGAGCATCTTCATTCATGATATCCCCTTATTTCGGAACTTGGTTGCCCGTTATTGATAGCATATTCACATGGTAGGATGAATTCCCTGGCTTCTACCCACATAGTCCTCCTTGACTAGTACTTGGCCGCAATCTTGGACACTCAAAGAGAGTAGTGATCAATAGCATTTTGATAGAGGTTGCATGGAGGCGATCCTTTCGGGAGAGGACATCTCCGCTGGAAATGCCCATACTCACCACATCTATTACACATGATGGGCTTCTTTTTATTAATGTCCCTTCTCTAATTATTGTTAAACTGAGGAGTTGTATACATGGCCTCTTGTTGGAACCCTTGGATACATTGGTTAAATTGTGCTCCGAGAACTTGAATCTAGCTGGTTTGGGTTCCTTTAAGCAAATAATAATCTTGTTCTTCATGATCAGTCTTTCCACAAAATTGGCATGTGATTCACGACAGTCTCGATCATCGTGACCTTGTTCATTACAAATAGTACACCATATGAAAGCGTTTATCTCTTTTTGTGCCTTCAACTCCTCTACCTCTTGTCGTGGATGTGCAATACTGTCTTCCCTTGAGTTCTTCTCTTCCTGGAGTGTCTTTTCCATCTTTAGAGTCTCCAACTCCCTTCGCAAGGTTTCCACATAATCCGAGGGAGAATCTTTTTGACATGCATCCTTTGCTTCAGAATGCTGGGGTGCTTCTTCAATCCTAGCAGCAACGCCTTCAAAAGTCTTGCAGGGATGCATCTACTCTCAATAATTCTCTTAATTTTTGCTGAGAGGATTTTGAAAAAGCCTTTTCAACCCACTTCTTGACTAGAAAATCTCTCGGTTAGGGACTCTTGTCACCAAAGATGTTACTCTAGTCATAAGCTCAAGAAAATGACTCTCTCCGTGGAAGTTTAAAATTTTCCAAGTTATCCAAGGTTTATTATGTGGAATTACCTTGCCTGAAGGTAGTACTGAAAGCTTTCCACAAAGCATCTCATGTTATGAAATGTCCATCGTCATATTGGCTAAACCACCAATTAGAGATGCCCTCCAAGGTAGGAGGGAAGAGAGCAAGGAAGGAGTTTTTTCAATCATGAAGTCCCCGACTCTTGCATAGAGATAAGAACCTTCAAGTGATTCTGCGGTAGACCATGTTATGTTATTCCTTTAATTACGGTATGGTCAAAAACCATAAGATCAACCAGGTGTTAATCGATGGAGGCTCTGGTGTGAATATTGCGACAACCGCCCTCTGTAAACGATTAGGATGGACTCAAATTGAACCTGTTCAGTTTTTTGTTCGAATGGAAGATAATTCTAGGGTCTACCCAGTGGGTTTGGTTTGAGATATACCCATTACTCTTCAAGGAGCGGTGTCCAAAATGACTTTTGTTGTTTTAGAATCACCTGATTCAACTCTGGACTACAACTTACTGTTTGGAAGGCCCTGGCTGAAACAAGCCAAAGTATTGCAGGATTGGTCAACACACGAGCTTATTTTCAAAAGTAGCCACCATAAGTATGTCGTTTCGTTAGATGAGATGAAACCATGTAATCTCCATGCTCGACCCTACGTAGCCAAACCTGTGCATATGTTGGATGGACTTTCAGATGATGAAGAAGAAGCTTTTCTCAAGGCTAACCAGGTTTTGCTCACCTTGGGGTCAGTTCACTTACAAGCGGTAGCAGACAATTGGAGTCCCGTCGTCTCTTCGATAGTTCGGGTTCCAAAAGAAGGGGACCTAGATCTGGATCCAACTTTGAATGCCCAGAGTCTCCAGCATTTATTCCCATCACGAGAGGATATACATGATCGTGTGGGTCCTCATGGGAAGCTCCTTTGAATGTTGGAAAATTTATGCTAATCCTTGATAAAAGATTTGATAAATCGCCAACCATCCTTCTTTTGTTGTGAGTAAGTATTCCTTCCATGGATGAGGATGAGGATGAAGAACGAGCATGCAGTTGAAGAGGGTTGGGAGCTATTCGTGGAGGTGTGTAGTGAACCTTACTTCGTTGGTAGCTTTTGATGGGTGTCATGATAGGACTCCGTGATTCTCCTTTATGAGATCGGGTATGAGTCAAAGACTATATCTTCTCTCTATGAACTCATAGAGATGATGAGAGAAATGACCTATAGAAAGCTATTCTCAGAGCACCAAAGATAGAAGTGAAAAATTCTGAGAACAAATAATCTAAAAAGTTGGACTAGAAAATTAGACAAGAAATTGGGCTAAAAAAGTTAGACTAGAAAATTTGGACTAAAAATTTTGGACTAGTTATGAGAGGAAAGAGTTATAACCAGTCATACAACGAAAACAACAAGGACTAAAAACGAAGATCAAAATGTCACATGCTTAGAGGTACTTAGAGTAGAACCAAACATGAACATGAAGGTAGAAGAGTGAAGAGAAAAATGCAAAGCAATGTCCCACCGCGTGTTCCAAATTGAGCACCTATAGAGGAATTTCTTGTTCTTCTTGTGCTTGAGGTGGATTCTTTTATTCAGTGCAGTATTCACTATGTGTGTGCTTTGCACAAAACAACAGAGATAAGATAAGATGAGACAACTTCAAACTTGAACCATAAAAAATAAGAGGTACGAAAGCATTAGTTTATTAAAATCATGCATGGAAGAGGTACAAGATAACCATACACGTACAAAAAAGAGAGCAGTGGTTACAAATGGTAGCTTCAAATGCACGGCTTAAGCGCACAAAGTCCTCTGGACACACTCTGCTTGTCCACCCTTGTGACTAAGTCCTCTGCTTGTCCACCCTTGTGACTAAGTCCTCTGGACACACTCTGCTTGTCCACCCTTGTGACAAGCCCAAAGACTCTAGTTCAAGCCTTGAGCCTTGAGCTTCCAAAGCTAGGTTGAAGCTGTCGATGCACTCCAATTAGTGCTCTCTAGCATCTCCCTCTCATGTATCGCTTCTATGTTATTCTCCCCTTTTGCTTCTCTATTCCTCGTCTTTATATAGCCCACCTATGCCACGCGGTAACCTCCACTGCTCTGACTGACTTCTCATACACTCTGTCACTTTCAACCATCACTCTCTTTGCCATGATCAACTAAACCATGCGCATGCTCTTGGTGGTCCTTGGTTTGTAGTGGGCTAATAAAGGCCCGTCGTCCGCATACTTGGCTCTAAGAAAATTAGACTTAGACTTTGAAAATTTGTATCTTTGTGAAAATTGGTCTCTGTTGGAAATTTAGATGAGTTTGGAGAAATTGGACTCTCTTCTAAAATTAGACCACTTTTGAAATTAGATCAATTTAAAAATTAGCTTAATTTTAGAATTAGCCCATAAGGTCAATTACTGTAACTTATCCACTAAAAGATTTTTGTAGGGCCCTTAAATTAGGTTATAATCAGTCAAAGTGCTAGTGCTATTGCAAAGAACCCTATTCATCATGCTAGGGCAAAGCATATTGAAGTTCGTTATCATTACAGCCGAACAGGTAACTAAATAACCTATTGAGATATCTTATGTACCTACAAATGAAAATGTAATAGACATGTTTATCAAGCATTCTCTAAAGATAGACATAAAAAATTATGCAAATCTTTGAACCTTATGCCATTATGATATTGAGAGAAGATTGTTGGAAAACAATGTCTGAATGTTCAAAACTACCAAAAATTCAAGCCACCCTAATTTTGGGATTTAATGAAAATTTGGTCAAAAATGGTAGAAAAAATTTATTGCACCATTGGAAAGTACTGAGTACTCATTAAGAGATTTCTATATTCGCTCTTAGACACTCACACAGTACTTTTTGTAACTAGAACCCTTGGATTCAACCTTACATTCATTTTTTAATATCATACACACATTGTATATTGAGATTTTGCATTTATTAGTATGGGTAGTAGCATTACAAGCTGGATCACTTTTATAATTGTCTTCTAATCTCTCTATATTATCATTTATCTCTCTTGATCAAGTTAAGGTGTGTAATCTGCTAAGATCAAGTGTTAGAAAGATCGTGGATTAACATGTGATCATTTTTTGGGCCTAGCACACTTCCAACAAGTAGAACTTGGGTGGACGTGTTTGAATGTGCACAAACACTATCCTCACAAGACACCTCACATCCCATTCTAGACTCCGATTGGGATACTTCTTTAGAATATCTGCAAGTTGAAATGGATAATTAAGAGTACTGTTCAAATGGATGATTAAGAATGTTGCGCTCTGGGATTAACATAATATTTCCTAATTTCAAGGGCATAGTGAAGGACGATGCTGATTATTACATGAGAAGGTTCATCTCCTTATGTTTAGGGAGAGGATTTCAACATACGGAGGATTCTCTATTGGTCGTGCTTCCATCGACATAGAATCGGTTGGTAGACAAGTGGGAGCATTCTCTATTGGTCGTGCTTCCATGCACACAAAATCGGTTGGTAGACAAGTGATACAAAGAGCATGGAGATGGACATTTTACCACCTTGGTGGAGCTCCAAACCACTTAAAAATGATCCTTGGTCCAACTTAAAAATTTATGGCTTCAATAAGGTAAATCATTCCATGAGTTATTTACTAAAAGATAAAGCCTTGGTTGGACAATCACCACATGCACCAAAGATCTCATGGTGCAAAGGTGGATTGAAAACACTTTACCTAAGACTTCCCGATAGAAATTAAGGGATTCTCTCATATTGGTCTTCATCTTGGAGGAATTTCTTGTTGTAGCATCGTGAATCGAAGGGGCAAGAGTCCATTTTGAAGAGAGCATCCAACCTAGAAAAAGCATGAGCAAGGATCACATAGAAGAGTTAAGGGGAGAGCTTGAGGCCATGAGGATGAAATGTGCATACTGCGAAGGAAAGTTCTTCTCAAGAATCAAGGAATGATGAGGAATTGCTTACTCTTTACGACAAGAAATTAACTCGAAAACATGCAATAGGTACGAAAGCATGTTTGGTGTACTCTATTTAGTACTAATGGTCATCCTATGTTGGAATGTCTTTTCGGATTGATATGGGAATTTTGTAGTAAAAAAGGGCATGAAGCAAGGGATTCCTGCTATTTGAAAGATGCTTACCCGAGTCAAAGAGGTAACCCTGATTCCTTGATGCTAATGCTCCTTATGCAAGTACCTCCAACATGTGAGGAAGAGAACATAACTCGCCAAGTTCACAGAGTCTACGACCACTTATGCATTACTAACACGGGGACCTAGGAAATATACAAAGTAAATTCTTACTAATCATATGATTATAGTTATTTCCTAAGACGTTATGCATCCTCAAACTTTGGAAGTTTTTTCTCATGTCGAGCCCACAAATAATGATGTCTAGAGAAAGACACACTAATGATGTCTCGAAAAAGATACACTATGATCATGAAAGAGGAGGAGCAAAGGATGCAATATGGAAATGTCATTGGCAACTTAAAGAAGGCCAAAGAAAGTGAAGAGTCTATCGAAAAAGTTTTCGGAAAAGTGAAAGAGGAACAGCTCCATTCCAAAATGTCACATCTGGCTCCCCTACTAGTTTTTCTTTTTCAGGTCACTATCTTGCAGGAAATAACTCTCTTTCAAGTGGGAGCTTGTGTATTACAATTGTAAATAGTTGTCTTTGGCCAAAGAAACCAATTATATCAGGTGTATTTGAAAGAACTTGGAGAAGCTTGTAGAAGGTAGAAAAGTGCGTTTCGAAGCTACGAAGTTTGGTCAAGCCAATCGGCACAAGAACAGCCCTTGAGCTTATGGAGACTCAAATAGACCTTATAGGCATGCAATAAGTGCAAAGAAACACACTATGTACTTTGGAGCAGCAAGAAGAATGAGTCGATACAAAACAGATAGGTTCGCAGGTCGAATAGCTCAAAAAACTTACTATCTATGGAAGAGACAATGAACTTCAAATGCCCATAGCGACCAGCGTGATTACAGTTAGAAAAAATCCTTTTATGGGAGTGATACACATAGAGTTGAGTGTATGGAATGCACAAAAGTATAAGGAATAAGCAAAATATTCTATAGGAGTGAATGCGACATTCACCGGTGGTACTTCCTATTTTTCAGGAATACGTAGAGATTGACCCCGAGACAGAAAAACTGAGATTTCTCCCAATCTACTGAACCAAATGCTATGAAAATTTATAGGCATAAACTATACACTAATACCTTTCCAATGAGTCATCTTGCACTCAATTTCGAACTCTGGAGAGAGAGAAAAAGCCTCTGCAAGATTACTGTTGGCGAAGAAGATGATGCAGAGAATTGAAGGAGCAAGACAATGATGGTCACAAGTGTATGTATATTGCTTCCATGTAATGTACAATGGATTTCAAGTCTTTATATAGACTCTAGGAGTGTTCCACGACTTCTACAAGTGAAATTTGAATTCAAATGAAGGTGGGAATGGTTGTTGGAGGGAATCAATTCACTTTCCTACAATCTAGGAAACGTGAAGATCTAGTTTGATCTACTTTTAGGTGATTTGATTGCTTGATTGAATGCAACTTCAACCACCACAAATTCGGGGGATTTGGGCTCTATCTTTCTACCTTTACATGTGTAAAGCTCAAGGCTTTTACAACGGTAAATGAACCATCAAAAATTTCTCAAAAAAATACAATAAATGAGCATAAGAAAAAGAACTCTCCAACGGATATTCTTTCGACGCTATAGCCTTTGATGTACATCAAATCCACCTCAAGCATAGTGTAAGCTTGATGTTCCAACAGTATTTTAGCATTTTTTTGGCAAACTACAAGTTCATGTATTAGTCATAGTTGAAAAAAATGTGTTTTTTTTTCAAAAATAAAAAACGTTTTTTGCAAGGTTTTTTTTTTCGAATTTTTTTTGGGGGGCGTTTTGGGCAGATATACAGCCCGCAAGCTGTGCTTCAGCCATTAGGGTCCTCATGAGTTATTGCTCAAGCTTCTCTATCTATTGAGTCTTGCCTTCTCCCCTTTGCACACACTCTTGCCATCTAGACTCTCTTTCCCTCTTTGCTTTCAAGTTTCACCGTGGGTAGAGCTCCTCATAACATCCGTAATCATGTATACATTCATGATTCATGTTCTGCTCTTTTATGTCATGGATTTCTATGATCACTATCCCATGTTATGAATAATGGGTCATTATTGAATTTAAATAATTTAGTGTTTAATAATTAATTTAACTTTAACATGTTAATGATCATGCTTGTGAATCGTTATGTACCGAGCAAGTCTCGACTCTCAGGATGCGACTCGCAGCATGTTACGTCTTCTGTAAGGTACTGGATTAAGTTTCTTATGTGTTTTTAGCACCAAATATGTGAATGAATATAAGATATGCATTATTCATGGATTATTTTTAAAAAAATAATAATAATGTTGCGACAAAATATAATACTCGTTTTTTATTTCTATTTTTTTAGTACTCTACGTACTAAACGTTTTAAAACCCGTTTTTAAAACTCGTTTTTAAAACTCACTTTGTACTATGGTATTAGTGACAATTCGGAATTTCGCAAAAATGATGGTTATCTTTGGTAAAAAAGAAAATCATAGATAGTGTATTTTACGTTTTTTTGGCAGATTATATGTCTGCGTACTGTTGAAACTTAAGAATTTTGCAGAAATTGCATCCTTTTGAAATCATGCTTGCTTAATTTTTATGCTTCTTGAAGCTTAAACAACAAGAAAATATTGCTACTTTTGAAAAATTTCAAACCTGAAATCTTTAAAGGAAAATTTCAGATCTGTATAATATCAAGGATTTGAACTATTTTCAGCTCATATGTCGCAGTTAAATCATTGGCATATTGTGCGCACCTTTGTCAATGTGTTTTGCAAATTTTTTGTAGTTTGCTTTGAATTTCAACTTCTATTAATTTTTGAGATAAATATAAGAATCAGTTTTTACCTTGTTTAGGTTCCACACAATGAAAATATGGCGCCCTCTCTTTTGAGATTAAGAATTTCTTCAAATTTGAGAGGCTTGATGGCATAGAGTTTGAGTTATGGAAGGAAAGAATGCATGAAAATAATGTCAAGGAGTACTCGAAGAATAGAAGAAGAGCACTATGGAAGACATTGCATGGACCACCCTAAACGAAAAGGTGGTCACTTATATAAAAATGGCCATATCTGAAGAGATACTTGTTGATCGGAAAGGTTTAACCACTATACATGAGGTTTGGGAGAAGCACAAGCATATATGAGAATCCTTCCCATATGAATAAAGTTCATCTCATGAGAAAACTCATGGGTATCGAGCTAGATGAGTCCAACAGTGCAACAAAACACACGTCTCAATTCACAGTTACCGTTTCAGAGGTCCGACATCTCGAATTCCTACCATTGATGACAAATTGAAGGCAGTTTTCTTGCTTATGACAAGGCATGACTCATAGGAAACATTTGTTCTGTTCCTTTTCAACAAGCCATTTTGATTTTTGATGATGTAAGCAGTTCTATCCTTAATGGGGAGATTAGAAGGAAAGTAAGTGGTAAGGGTAACAATTTAGTGAATGTAACCAGAGGGAGATAAAAAAGGAGAGTAGGGAATGCACAGAGAAAGAAGAACAAAACCAAAGAGAAAGGAGAGGTGACATGCTACCGGTGTGGTAGGAAAGCTCACAAGAAGTTAGATTATAGGTACTAGAAAGTTGAAAAAGAAACAAAAAAGAATGCAATTGATAAGAAGAAAAAGAAGGACAAGGGTAATGTGCATAACAACTCTAAGGACAAGGAAAAAGAGAAGGGAAATGCAGCCTCCAGTGTTGTCACAGATTTGTCTCATACAGAGGATATACTATATGCCACCGTATGAGGTGATGATTCTCGTATGTAAGATGCTTCCACCTTATGCGCAAGATTTGTAGATCACTCATGTGATCTTGTTGATGCCTTGCTTACAGTGATTATGCATAATCACACACTTGGATTGTGGATTTTGGTGCATCATATCATGTGACTCCTATCAAGGGGTGCGTTACTATGATACTATGTATCTCAAAAATAATTATGCATGTTTTGTCGAGGGAATCAGCACTATGCATTTGTTTTTAGGTGATGCCAATGAGCTGATGTTACATGATGTATGCTATGCTCTAGGCATTAAAAATAGCTTATTGTCTATTGCACAAATAGATGTGCATGCTGATAGCACAATCATTGAAAAGGATCTTGAAAGCTTATGAGGTCATTGCTAATTGTGAAAGATACCAAAAGGGGCACGTTGTACTGTTTACCTGGAAGAGCCACATCAGGCATGCTTGTTGCATTAGTTGAGGTGAACTTTCATATGAAGGGACATAAAAGACTTGGCCATATGGGCCAAAAAGGCTTAGATATGTTATCTTCTATGCATAAAGTGGATGCCAACGGCATCAAACTTGACATTTGTAATGATTGTCATTTTGGAAAGCAAGTAAGTATCCCTATTTTAATTTAGTGTGTCTCAGTGGAAAATGTTCTCGATCTTGTACATTCTGATGTTTGTTGCATATCCACCCAATCTATGGGGGTTTCATTTGTTGATGGTTTTTCATGTATATGCTTTGGGTATATTTATATAAGTCTAAAGATGAGAACTTTGTTTTGGAAAAGTGTTATGCATTTGTGACCACTCAAAAACGTAAGAATTTGAAATGTCCATGGAGTGACAAAAGGGATGAGTTCAAAATGCTGAATTCACTAGATTTTGCAAGTTGAATGGCACTAAGAGCGAGCTAATTGTCTCATACAGCCCATCTTCTAATGGAGTGGCTGAGAGATATAGTAAGACAGTATGTGAGGGTGAGATGCATGCTTTTCAAAGTTAATCTCCCTCATGGATTCTGGTGAGAGGCTCTCAAAATTGAAGTTCATGTTTGCAAGCAATCCTCTCACATCTTTAAAAGTTGCCATTCTCAAAGAGGTTTGGTATGGCAATCCTACTTCATATGCCCACATACCCATCTTTGGTTGTGATGCCTTTGTACACAAGGCTGGAGTTGAGAAGTAAGCTAAATGTAAAGCCCTCAACTTATGAAGATTGTATATAGTGGGAACATTGTACTCTAAGGATGACAAGTAGAAGGTGAAGTTTCAACTTGAATGACCACACATAAACCCTGATTTTCGCCCTCAAAAAGCATGACATAGGGCTAAAATGATGATGAGCTAGTGGTCTTTGAGTCATAGTCACCAAGGGACGGTGATGTGTATCCGGGACAGTGACGTCCCGAGGTCGGGGATGGGACCTCGACCTTCTTGGAGATGCCAATCCGGAACGGCACTCAAAATATGCTGATTTTAAAGCTAATTTTAAATGGAAACTACTCATAAGAATTTTGTTAAGAGCACAAATAAACAAGAAAATAGTAAAAATAAGTCTTTCAAAGTGAAATATATGAAAACATGTGATGTGTTGCTGCCGCACTGTAGATATACACTGAGCATTGACTTATGTCATCTCATTTGATCATTAATCAAGCTATCACTTATATGGCAGAAAACATGGAACAAGTTACAAACCACATGTGACCTCATACTGTTGGAGTTTGAGGTTTGCGAAAGCACACAAACAACACAAGGAAGAAGAAGATGCTTGGAGCATAACACACAATACTGAATGTATTACCACTAGAATGTACAAAGATAAGTGACCCGTTAAGGTTATAGGCGTATATACAAGCCAAGAAAAAAAAACCTCCTAAAGAGGAAAAGAAGTGGCCTGACGGTCGTAGCGTGTTCACACACATCACTACCTAAATATATCAATAAATCCCCCTTGGGAGTGATGCAGTGAACAAGGAGCTTGCACTCATGTATAAGGAAGTGCCAAGCAATGTGGAATCAATCCACAAAAGGAGGTAAGCCCAAAGCTTTGCGGAAAGCTTCAAACTTCTCCTAGGCAGAGCCTTTGTGAAAAGGTCTGCAATGTTCTCCTGTGTGGGCACGTCAAACTGATCTCTCCAGCACAGAACCTCTCCCTGACATAATGATAGTGCACCTCAATGTGCTTAGTGCGAGCACGGAACACAGGGTTCCTCGCAATTGCCAATGCACTTTGATTGTCAGTGAAGATGGTGATGGAAGAAGACTAACCAACACCCAAATCAGCCGTAAGACGTCTTAGCCACACACACTCAAAAGTCGATGTGAAAGATTCCCTATACTCAGCCTCGCAACTAGAAGTGGCCACAGTAGGCTGCTTCTTACTCAACCAAGATATGCATGAGCTACCAAGCATGAAGCAAAAACCACTCGTGGACACACGAGTGTCATAGCAACCAGCCAAATCAGAGTTATAAAAAGCATGTAAATCTTGCGGTAGTGATCCCCCCTTGGGATAAATAAAGGGCAAGTAAAGCTGATGGTGTAAAGGGACATGTTTTTTGGAATCTCCAAAGGCTGTGGCAGCGCAAAGTGATGTTGTATTCACAATTGCTGGATACCTGTCACATGTTAAGGAATTCATTCTGGTGAAGAAGCAGATCAGGAATGGCTTTCAGCCAGGGGCGAGACTATTGACCAACCTGGAAGCAGGGGGGATGTCAACCCTAGTAATGAAATCGACCATATCCATTTTAAGAGGGAAGGGGTAAGTCAGAGCCAGATGAAAGTCCGAGATAAATTCAGGAAGAGGGTCCTTAGGCAGTAAGAAAAAAGATCCAGCAGGGAACAAGGTAGTTGCCAGGTTGGGCAGGTCGACCCTTCTGGACCAGCAGCTTCGAGGGTCTCTATCTTGCTGGATCCTTGTGACATGCAGGTCTTCTGCTTGGGCTAGGCGGGACCATCTTGACACTCAGCCGTCATTATAACGACCAGGCTTCAGTGCAGCTTAAGCCTTAACGTGTTGTAACTGATCATAATGCCCTTCTCATTGTAACTGTAAGCTGTAATTGTCTACCGGTCATGATACCAGTGGACTGACTTGGCATTTAACTGGAATGATTCTTGATGTTTCTATTCTAATCCTACCTCTTGTAAGATTTTACTGTAACTCTACTGGAGAATTTC
This sequence comes from Ceratopteris richardii, assembly GCA_020310875.1. Taxonomy (NCBI): domain Eukaryota; kingdom Viridiplantae; phylum Streptophyta; class Polypodiopsida; order Polypodiales; family Pteridaceae; genus Ceratopteris; species Ceratopteris richardii. Next base: position 186,413,398 of record CM035410.1, on the reverse strand, counting down.
TCTCTCACCCTCGAGGGAGGTATTAGTGTGTATGCAGAGGATATATTATGAAGTCTACTGCTCCAAGGAAAACCCGTCCTCAAATGTAGCTACCCTGAAGAGATTTTTACAGCTATCAAAGTCATGCAATAATGTAGTATATGCAATGGGAGAATCTCTGCATGGATCTCTATGTCAATATCGGGGGAAGTTAGGGCACAAAGCGTTGATTTGTTTCAATTCGAAAAGTGAACCTAAGTTTGGTCCAGTGAGTCATTGGGCCAACCAGTATGCTCTGGCCAAAACTCAAGCCTCCCTGTTGGGTCAACCAAGGACCTCGTGAGCTCCCATTCAGTAAACTTGTGAAATGTATATGAGTACAAACAATAATTCTTCTATACTACCTCTTTCAAATCACCTGATCATGTGCTCTCAATTTATTGATAGATTGTCACATCCCAAGCAAGCATCCCCTTTCAAAGGGCTTTCCACCCTGCTCATCATATATAGGAGCACACAAAGCACTTCACAGTCCCCATTCACAGGATTACCTGGAAGCTGAGGATCATCATACATAGGAGTGCATAAAGCATCTTACAGACCCCATGGATATGATCCAGGTAATCTTAAATGGCAAGAAGGTAAGCAGCTTGAAACCCTTGTTATTTTCCAGAGTGGATCTAGTAGTGACTTGATCAAAGAGGGCCAATCTACTATGGGATAGGAGAGTCCGAAAGAACAAGAGAGTGTATATGATAAGGCAGCCGACGAAGTAGCAAGTCTAACCACAAAGATCAAGGAAGCGTACGAGTTGCACATGATCTTGCCCCTCAAATCAATAGGCAACTTCTAGTTGATGCCTATGTAAACATGGAAAAGATATTGAAGCACGCTTTTAAGAAGGCCAATCTGCATGAATTGATACATGTCGATGCAAACTTTCAAAATGATCTATTAAAAATAGTACAATCGAATTGTTGGAACCAAGTGGATAGCTAAGCCCCAAGTGTTGAGGGGATGTGAATCAACTTTCTGCAAGTACCATAAGCACGTTACAAGAGCTCCCAACTAATAGTTTTAATCAATAGAGAAAGCTTGATAGGTGTACTTGTAGATGGAGTATTCGGTATTTTATCTTATGCCTTGCTTCCTCTAATCCAGATTCGACACTCTTAACAGTTGTTTTGGTGAGCCAACAGAAAGCTAGGCCTCTAGACATGATCGAAAAAGTAAGCATGAATGTCCAAGGATGTGATTTCAAAGTGGATTTTCTAGTTGTTAGGCTTCCATAGATTAAGCGGTTCTTCCCTTTCTTATTAAGAAGGCCCTTCTTGAAGAAAGCATGAGCCATCCAAGATTGGCAACAGAACATACTGTGGGTGTCCATTCCCTTCAACAACTGTGTTGAATTACAATTACGTTTGGACTAGACTTAACCATCAAACACCCCTGGGTTGCACTGCTGTAATTCTTACTGAGTAGAACCGATATTTTCCCTCTCAAGAGGATTCTTGCTTAATGGATGTTAATGAGTGATGGAAGGACCTACCTGTTACGCAATAATGGATGGCACAGAGACACCTGCAAAAAACACACTTTCTCATCGCAAACCATGAGTAAGTGTTTTGAATAATTTGTCATTCATACAAAAGAATTCCCTGAAACAAGATCAGCCATTGTATGGTACTGATTGCGTTTATTCGAACAATGTTTCGAACATAATGCCTTTTATCATCCAGAAGAATTTCCTTCACGGGACTTCTTCTAAGACTTGGATAGTCGCCAGATTGCCACAATAAATGAAAGGACTTACATTATCTTGAAATTGATCGAAAGTGTGATATTTGTGTCGTCTTTTTAGCATGATTATGGGAAACGAAATGTTGCTCAGAGTGCAATGCTAAAATATAGTGTGAGGATGACAATATGGAGTCTACCGGAGGTGAGAGATCACAGTTCTATGTTGTCCTTGCGAAGGCTCACTTCCTGATTCTCTGTTTACTGAAAATCACATTATTGATTGAAGGGAGGATTTTTAGGGCGTTACCATGTTTGTTGGTTAAAAACCCAAAAGGTATCTTCTGAAAAAAGAAAAGACTTTCCTTGGGATTTCGGAGAAAATCACATAAGCCAGATGTTTGTGGCATTTCTGATAAGAGAGGATATAACAGTGTGTGATTTATTTGCAAGGTGTGACGTGAATGATTGAATGTCTGGTGACACGTTTCTAGGAGAACAGTCTGAATCATGAGGATCTGGATGTAGTACACCTATGGTCACCTGTATGTTATTTGCAAGTTTTTTAAGCTCCTCTGGTGAAAAATTATTGAAGAATTGTTTGAATAAAGGGTATTGATGAAATAATGCCAAAAGTGGTGCTCAGGATTTTGAAGTTTGTTTTGCTCTTATGAAAAGGATTTGCATGTAATATATCGAGGATCTTAAGACGTGTGTAGCCTTGTTAGGCAGTGTTCGCCGAATGATTTTAAGGACTATGAATGACAAGATAGAAAACTCATGCTTCTGATTGGAAGTTTTTTGAAACTTATTTTACCTATTGGAAGGTTTATATCACATGTCAATTAGTTTGCACCTTAAAAAAGTTCCTCTGATTGTTTAATGATAATTATTTATTTTTTATCACGAGCATTTTTTGTAAATATCGTGTGTGGATAGTACAATAACTGGAATTTCACATGATGCAAGTAATGACAATATTAAATGGCAATAATTACAATGCAAATGTTCCAGTGAAATGTCTATTGTCAAAAAGAGGTGCTTTCATCAGGGGATCCAGTGCTGTATTTGGCACAGATTATTACACTGTTTTATCATCATAATTGACAGTAGTTACCCAAAATGGATCATGTATCCCCAGATGATTGATGAGAGCTCGATTAGGCTAGATAATGTAGTAATGGCATTGATTCATACGTCGTGTCATGACAACAGAACTTCAGCTTTGATAAAACATAAAATCAGTAGTCTGTTTTCTGGGATATGCATGCCAGAAAGCATGCATTCTCCCAAGATAAGAATGTGGAGTATGCTTTGTTCTGGACTCTGTATTGTCCCTGACACTGGGTAGTTCTGAAAGAACTTCAGAGAAAGTGTATTGTACCTCACTACTGGATGAGCAGAATTTGGCTACCGTCAGAACCTGCTGGGAGAAGCCTATGGATGAGGACAATATGGCAGTCTTGAGAAATCGCTGTGGTAGCTCTGATGATCAGAATGAGGGTGAAGATAGTGGAGGAAAACATTTTGGAGAACATTGCCATTTATCTGAGATATGCTACCCTCCAACAAATGATCTTTGACCTGGACATGGATTAATGGAAGGCAACCACTCAAATATGAGGGACACTGATTGTTGGTTGCTATGTCAGGGTGAGATGCCTACTTGTTGCATGTATTGGTGCCCTATGAATAGGAGCAACTTTTAGTCTACTTTCTGTTTTCAAGATGTTGGTGCTTTAATTAGGTTGATCCCCTGTCCCGTATGCCTGGAGGGATAAGTTTACTCAGTAGGATGTGCCCATCACCAGTTCCAGAGAGTCTGCTTTGTTTGTGGATATAGCTCATATTGCCAGGTCGTTAAGAAGGTTTATTATCAGGTGCTGAGTGACCTTCTCACCAAGTTTCTTTGTTCTCCCCCTTTTATTTGAATTTGGGTGGAGAGAACAACAAAATTAATTAAAGGGATAAAATATAAGGTGCCTGACAAAGGAAAGAAGCAGACTCAGTGAAGGGTACAAACGATACAAGAAGAAGTAAGACATAACGAATCTGGACCTTGAGTACAAGGAGGCTATTTCTCCATCTACGAGAAAGCAGCCTTTCAAGAAATTGTTTGGTGTTATTACATATTGCACCAGCGTCCTGAATAGCATGAATACAATGATTGGCAGTAGACCTCATTTACAAATGAATAGGGATTTTTCGTTTTAAGCTTATCAAATATAGCTTCATTCCTGGCTTTCCAGCAAAACCACAAAGCTTCAGCTATCCACAGGTACCAGAAGGGAAGCTCAACGTGAATACATTCCCCGATGGGAACTTTAGAGGGTGAGAAGTTCTGCTGGTGAAGAGTGCATGCATGCATGCATACCTACAGGCATACATACATACATGCATACATGCATACATGCATACATGCATACATGCATACATACATACATACATACATACATACATACATACATACATACATACATACATACATACATACATACATACATACATACATACATACATACATACATACATACATACATACCATGCATGCATACATACATACATACATATGGAAGCGTTCACTAGTATTATTGAAAATTCTCTCCTTGGTATGCATCAACGTTTGGAGCCTCCTACAAGGAAAGTTTTGGTAGACAATTTGGTTTTATTTGAGGTATATTGCATCTTCTAACTCACATATATATATTGAACCTTCACTATTTATATTTTTGTGGGTACTACCTATGTATTTGTGTAGTTTTTGACTTGACAATTACAATTTGCATAAAGCCTATATACGTGTTAAAGAGGGTTGTAGTGAGATTCTCCTAGCTTGGATACATCCACCTGTGAGAGAATCTTTGATGATGTAGCTAGAATACATACCCTAACATTTCCATAGAAGATGTATGATTGTGGATCTATAGGTGCATGCTAGCCAAGTTGGCTTTTTTGGTGTTTAGGGTATATGCAATCAAACATTTAGTTGGATCCTATGTACTTATGATTTCATGCATATTTGGATATAATCTTAGGCAATGACATGATTTTCTATGATCACAACTCTATTTGTTGAAATATGCAAGTTCACACCATCTCTTCAAAGAGGTGGAAAATATGTTTTACAATATAAAAAGAATGTATGACTATGATTGATTATGTTTTTGAGTCCTTTAATATGTTTTCCACATTAGCAATGGACATTAATAATTTACATTGGAAATCAATGAAGTTGGAAAGTGTTCCTATAACCTAGGAGAGAATTTAGGATACTACATCTTTTGTAGAGAGAATTTTGCACAACCCATATCTCTTCGTTGTGTGATCTTTTGTTCACATAAAAAAGGTGAAAGTTTCTACACAAAATGGAGATTAAGCTCACGAAAAAGATCCTACTCTTTTAGCACTTATCTCAAGTTATATGGGTCGAAAGATTGTAGGTAAAGAACATGTAGATCTTAGCAAACAATTATTTTTCCAACTTTGGATGTTGTTAGATATACTCAATACTCCATGAACTAATTGCAAATGATCCATGGTGCTCTAAATTGTAAGGTCCCCATTATGAGGACAAGCCATTGTGAGATCCCGGACATTTTTGGAACCCTAACTTCCAAGTTAGATGAGGTCTATGTGTGATCGTTGATGGTAATGGATGACCTTTGTGAGATTAGCCATTAGGTTATGTAGGGTATAAACTTTTGGGTCAGTGGATTACCACTTAAAGGTCAAAATAAAAGCCTTGTGGTGCCGGGTGGCTTCCCCATAGAACCTTGGGGGGAGTGCAAAGGAGGGCTTGCCCCCTTCTACGGGGTCCGATGGGCCTATCCCCCCAGCTCATAGGGTTGAGATGGTAGGGCTTCTAGTCATGGAGATATTGTTGGATTGTATATTTTGCCGACTATTTTGTATCTCTCGACTACATTTGTCTATATTGACTCCCCTTGTAAAAGTTATATAATTGTGGCCCATGCATAGTTTTACAAAGCATTGTACACTACTAAGCCATTCATCTAGAGTCTATCTAGATCACCATCTAAGCTCCACATTGGGAGCACATGGGTGTAGAAACATTACTCTTGGCAATTTGAGAATTTGAGTTCTCCATCTTGCAATCTACATCTATCTTTATTTGCATTTCTCTCTGAACTCTATCTACAGGTCTATTCTGATGTGCTGTTATTTCTTACATGGTGTCAGAGCTAAAGAGGCTCTGAGTGGTGCACAAGTAGAAATGCGGAGGTTATAGAGGCTTCAAGGAAAAAAGAGAGAAGATTCCAAGCATTGCATCATCATCTACGATTGGGAATCAAGGTGGTCTGTCAACAAGAGTAGGTGGAGCACAATCAGGGGTATCAATGATGCCGTTCATCCCAATGCTGCGGATACGACCATAAATCTTCTTGGAAGGTAAGCTTGATGGTACGAATTACACCTTGTGGAAGTTTAAAATCATTTCTATCCTTGATTCATATGAGCTTCTAGAGCATGTTCTTGGGATTGATCATGAGCCCCAAGAAACGCCTAATCCAAATAATCCTGGTCGAATGATTCCTCCTGATGCTGATCATCTACATGCTAGGAAACATAGAAACGAAGATTGAGAAATCAATAAGAAACTCATAATCAGATAGATTCATAACTTGGAGAATCATCTAGCAGCAAAACGGTTTGTTGATGGGGAGACTGTAGAGGTGTTTATCACTAGTGTTTCCACTTCAAGAAGAAAGTCCATAGAATTCATGACTATCGCATTAAGAAGGCAGAAGAGAAGAATGTCTCTTCAAAAGGTGGCAAGGGCAAGGAGTCTTCCAACACTGTAGAAAGAGAGCTCAAATTATTTATTAGGATAGAGAAGGTATGCTCCTCTATTGAAGATTGAGGAACGAATGACTCATGGGTGATGGACAGTTGCCTCTCGTCACTTGACGAGAGGAAAGACCTTTATAGTTTCGTATAACCTCTGAAGGAACCCATCACAATAAAGATAGGCAGTAATGCAAGATGTTTTATAGAGGGCAAGGGTACAATTTCTTTCATTAACTCTAATGGGGATATTAGAAAGCTTTTAAATGTGTTGTATGTTTCACAAATCAGACAAAATCTACGATATAAGGAGGAACATCCTATCTGAGTTGTCTGCTCTTAAAACCACTAAAGATGTGTGCACAAGTAAGCTATGGCATGGGAGATTTGGCCATATCGAATATTCTTTACTAAAGGAGATGCATTGTAGTGGTATGGTTGCACACCTATCATCTATTGCAGAGATGAAGGGACCATGTGAAGCTTGCATGATGGGAAAACAAGAGAGGAAGGCATTTCCACAAGAAAGCAAGAACAGAGCAAACTATCCTCTAGAGTTGGTGCATGCCGACTTGTGCGAAAAAATGCATATACAAGCCTTGGGCGGATCTTCCTACTTCATGTTACTTTTTTGTGACTATAGGAGGATGGCGTGGGTGTACTTCCTTCGTGATAAGGTTGAAGCTTTTGGTAAGTTTAAAGAATGGCTTCAGCTTGTTGAAATTGAAACAGGGAAGATGAAGAAATTCAAGACAAATGGTCGTAATGAGTTTACATGAACAAAGTTTGAAGATTTCTACAAGAGTAAAGGAATCAATCATGAACTCACAATGGCACATAGGCCTCAACAAAACGGTATTGCAGAACATTGAAATTGAATCATCGTGGAGATAGAAAGGTGCATGTTAAAGGGAAGAATTTGCCAAATCAATTTTCGGCAAAGGTTTTCAACATACTCTCTACATCTTGAATTGAAGCTACACCAAGGCACTTGATGGAAAGACTCCACAAGAAGCCTACATTGGTAAAAATCCATCTGTTTCCCATTTCAGAGTATTTGGAAGTGAATTTTTTATACATGTTCGAGATAGGGAGAGAAACAAGCTTGGGGAGGACGTGCATTCTCTAAGTGGGGCATAGAATTGTAGGACCCATTAATCCACCTACTAGAGGATCTCATGTTGAATACATAATTGTAGGCACTTATTATCTAACCAAGTGGGGAGAACTTAAGACCACCAAACAGAATCATGCACAAATGATGGAAGAATTCTTGTTTGAAAATGTCCTTACAAGATATGGGTTGCCTATAGAGTTGGTGAGTGAACAAGGAACTCATTTCCTAAATGAAGTCATTGAATATCTCTTGCAAGGTCTTATGATGATGCACAAGAAGTCAATACCATATCATCCACAGGCCAATGGATAGGTAGAGAGTGTTAACAAGATCCTATGCAATGTACTAACTAAGTTTGTAGACAACAAACTCTCCGATTGGGACAAACAATTACACCATATTATTTGGGCATATAGAGTGGTCCACAAGCCAATACTCAATGCAACTCACTTTTTGATGGTTTTTGCTTAGAATGTAGTGCTTTTGTTAGAGTTCTTGGTACACACTCTCAAGGTTGCACAAGAACATCAATGAACAGGTCACGAGCTCTCATCTAGAATTATGGATTTAGAGCATTTAGGAGAAACTAGGCTAAGGGAAATAACATGAATATATGCAACCAAGGAGAGGCAAAAGGCTTACTTCAATGCATAGGTGAAAAACAAGGGATTGAAAGTTGGCAATTTAGTATTGTTCTATACATTGAAGCAACACACTTATAAGTTAGAGAAATGTAATTATGGGCCTATAATTATCAATAGACTTTCAACAAGTGGAGCGATGCATTTAACCACTTTGGAAGGAGATGTAATGTCAAATTACATTAGTGGCTATAGATTCAAGCTCTATCAAGAACCCTTGATAGAAGAAATGCTTAGACAACTCACCTTGGCTAGGAAGCGTAAGGAGGGAGAGAAAAGAATTCGAGAGGAAGCTCAAGTTGAAGCCATAGAGTGCATTAAATGCATGAAGTTAAGACAAGAGGAATTAACCACTAGAGTAGAGGAGCTTCATCTAGTCAATGTTATACCCCACCTAGAGGTCCCTAAATATCACATGGCTATGTGCCATGCCAAGTTCAATGCTCCCCCTAGCATAGTTAACAAACAATCATTCATTACAATCGAGTTAGGGCATGACACTACACTCAAGAAGATCAGAGCGTTGATTGATTTAGGTGAAGCAACTAGTGTGATTAGGCTTTCCTACTATCAAGATATAGAAAACAATCATTCATTACAATCGAGTTAGGGCATGACACTACACTCAAGAAGATCAGGGAGTTGATTGATTCAGGTGAAGCAACTAGTGTGATTAGGCTTTCCTACTGTCATACCTCATCGGATTAGGAGGCATGGAAACCCCTTGCATAGGTGAGATGGAAATTCCTATCCTCATACAAGATGTTGCTTTGATAGTAAAGCTCTTAGTTTATCATGATGAAGATCTTATAGAATCGTTGATTCTAGGCCAAAACTGGATATATGATCACTTAGTGGACTTAAATATTAGAAAATTCCTTCCCTAGTCTCAGTAGCATTTTGTCTCTAAACATTGGATATCATGTTCGTTGACATGTGCCACATCTCTTCACATAGGTATGAGCGTCCATATGAAAATTGGGCCACCATAATCTTGAAAATAATATGGTTTTGATCAGTCTATCAGGTCCAAAATGCCCTCCAAAAACACCTTGGATCGTAGTTTCTAATAGTATCAAGTATTCTCTCTCATGGACACAAAGTTTCAGGTATTTGCCTTGTCCATATTTATACAAATTATCACCAATGAGTGTATAGTCTTGAGCCTCTTGCTCTAGACTTTGTCATCTTACTACTTTCATTTTTGATGGTAATTGTTGGCAGTAGCCAGAGGCATAGAAGATGCGGAAGCATGTAAAGACAGAGCAGGGAATCAGTCGAATCATGTTTTCAGAGAATTATGTTTGATAAATACTTTTCAAAACCTCTAACAGTGATTTTCATCACTTTTGTAACATATGTAACATAGAAAACCCCTTTTCTTAATTGATAGCTCCATTTTGTGCAAGTCGAGGAGTCCTCGAGCTTGAGGAGCTTAGCTAAAATGAGCGTATCAATTTTGGTTATTTTTAGACACCGTTTACCCTTTCAAATAGCATCTAGGACCTATTTTTTAACTATGCCGGTCACTAGATGTGAAACCGGTCAAAACTAGTTTAGAAACTATAAAAAGAGCTAGAAAGCTTTTTAGGTGACTTAGTGTTGGTTAGTGTGAGCTTAGAGCCACTTTGAGCTTGTAATTGAGATCTTGAGCAATAGAGTTGATTTCTCACCTTCCATTGTCTTGCTTGTCTCTTCGTTGTGTGTGTGTATGTGTGTGTGCATCTCTATGCTTCTCACCTTCACTCTCACTTCATCTCACGTTCATGATCTTCATATCACTCCTATCTCTTCTGCCGATTGACATTAAGGAGGTGGAGCTTCTTAACGTGGTTCTCACCACTGTGCTATAGCAACACCAAATTTGGCCATGTGCGAGAGAGAGAGCTTTTGTTCTTGTATGTACTTGTGTGTTTTTGAGTTTTCTTGCAGATACAGAGCTCCAGTGCATCAGGAAAGCTTGGAAAAGGTAAAAATTTGACTTTCTGTCAGAGATCTGCCGAATGCGTCAGACCATCGCGATGGTCTGCCAACTTCGGTATTTTTGGTAAGCGAGTTCATAAGCATGTAGGCGACCCTTGCGTGTGTAGGAATCCATACTTGCATTGCAAAAATTTGCATTTTGGTGGACCATCGCGATTGGCTCAGACCATCGCGATTGTGTCACACCATCGCGATTGGCTCACGCCATCGCGACGGCTCGACCAGACCATCGTGACGGTCTCGCACCATCGCGACGGCTCACTTGAGCCATCGCAACGGTTCATTTGGACCATCGCGACGATCCCGTTGAACCCATGCCATCGTGGTTGGCTCATGCCATCGCACCGACGCTGCCACATGGTAGCCATCGCGCTCGGACCATCCCGATTGGCTCACGCCATCGCATCTGTGACCATCGCGACGGTTCACTTAGGACCATCGCGACGGCTCACTTAGGACCGTTGATTGATGCCATCGCGATTGTTCGCCGATCGAGCCATCACGATCGTTCATTCCAGACCATCGCGATAGTTCACATTCATTCCATCGCGACTACTCGAATTTACGCCATCGCGACAGTTAGCACTTTCGGACCATCGCAATTGTGCCACGCCATCACGACAGTTCATTTGGACCATCGCAACGGTCCCGGACCATCGCAACGGTCCCAGACCATCGCGATTATCTCAGACCATCGCGATTGTCCACCCAAAACGGAATTTTTGGAAATGATTTTTTGGTCAATTTTGGGGCTATTTTTGGCAAATTTTTGGTGGATTGCACTCATAGGAGACCCCTTAGCTCATAGGGAAAGAAAAACCAGATTGCCAGTTTTTACCCCCGAGGGCCTGAAGAGTCATATCTTTTTCATCCGAAGTCCATTTTTTGAGCTTTATAGCTCGTTAGAAAGCTCTTGACGAGTACTACGTGACCTCAACTGTTTTTTCATAAAGAATACGTTGATTTTTAGATAAGCTAATTTGAGGTTGACATAGTTGGGACTAGAAAGCCAGGGGAAATCATTGAATTTTAGGCAAAAGAGAGAGAGCTTTTGTGCTTGTGTGTACTTGTGTGTTTTTTAGTTTTCTTGCAGATAGAGAGCTCCATTGCATCAGGAAAGCTTGGAAAAGGTAAAAATTTCACTTTCTGTCATAGATCTGCCGAGTGCGTCAGACCATCGCGATGGTCTACCAACTTCGGTATTTTTGGTAAGCGAGTTCATAAGCGTGTAGGCGACCCTTGCGTGTGTAGGATCCATACTTGCATTGCAAAAATTTGCATTTCGGTGGACCATCGCGTATGGCTCAGACAATCTCGATTGTGTCACACCATCGCGATTGGCTAACGCCATCTCGACGGTCTCGCACATAGTGGAAAGCAACGTTTTAGCAACGGCAACGGCAACGCGTTAGCAACGGGTTAGCAACGAGGGCAACGTTTGGAGCTAGGCGTTGCGATAAAGTTATTTATTTTTCAAAATTTGTATATATATTTTTTCTGTTATTTTCAATATTTTGACATACATAAGGTGGGATATGACTAAATATACCATAAATTGTAGTATAAGACATACATAGCACATATTATTGACTCTACACTAGTCACTATATGATTCACCATTCACAACTATGTCAATAGTCAAATCAATCATCATGGAAGAGTACCCTTAGCATTGAAGGCCAAGGATGAAGCTTTTGTCCAACATGTGCATTGTGTAAGTGGATTATTAGAAGAACATGGGAAATCCAAAGTATCAATCTATCTCAAGATGATAAGGCCCAAAAAGAAAAGCATACATAAATGAATCTCTACTCTTCTAAAGCTTTTTATGTCTTCCTCATTCTCCACACTTTTTGTGTTGCATTTATTAGAGACTTTGGATAAGATCTTACATAAGACTTCATATAATTTCTTATTTTTTCCTAAGAAAAATATATTTTATGGTATTTTTTGAATTTAAAAAAATGACTGCAAAGCAATGCGTTGCGAACGTCGCAACGTTGCGAAGTTGCGGTGGCGAAGTTGCGGACCGTTCGCAACGCGTTGCGATGCAACTATGGTGTCGCACCATCGCGACGGTCTCGCACCATCGCGACGGTCTCGCACCATCGCGACGGCTCACTTGAGCCATCGCAACGGTTCATTTGGACCATCGCGACGATCCCGTTGATCCCACACCATCGCGGTTAACTCATGCCATCGCACCGACGCTGCCACGTGGCAAGCTACACCATCGCGACAGTTCACTCCCTCGGACCATCGCGACACCTCGAAAATTGAACCATCGCGATTGGCTCACGCCATCGTGTCCGGATCATCGCGATTGGCTCACCCCATCGCATCTGTGACCATCGTGACGGTTCACTTTGGACAATCGCGACGGCTCACGTTGACTGTTGACTGACGCCATCGCGATTGTTCGCCGATCGAGCCATCACGATCGTTCATTCCAGACCATCGCGACAGTTCACATTCACGCCATGGTGACTACTCGAATTTACGCCACTGTGACACTTCGCACTTTCGGACCATCGCGATTGTGCCACGCCATCGCGACGGTTCACTTGGACCATCACGACAGTCCCAAACCATCGCGATTATCTCAGACCATCACAATCGTCTACCCCAAACAGAATTTTTGGAATTGATTTTTTGGTCAATTTTGGGGCTATTTTTGGCAAATTTTTGGTGGATTGCACTCATAGGAGACCCCTTAGCTCATAGGGAAAGAAAAACCAGATTGTCAGTTTTTACCCCCGAGGGCCTGAACGGTCATATCTTTTTCATCCGAAGTCCGTTTTTTGAGCTTTATAGCTCGTTAGAAAGCTCTTGACGAGTACTACATGACCTCAAACTCTTTTTTCATAAAGAATACGTTGATTTTTAGATAACCTAATTTGAGGTTGACATAGTTGGGACTAGAAAGCCATAGGAAATCATTGAAATTTTGGGCAAAAGAGAGAGAGCTTTTGTGCTTGTGTGTACTTGTGTGTTTTTGAGTTTTCTTGCAGGTAGAGAGCTCTAGTGCATCAGGAAAGCTTGGAAAAGGTAAAAATTTCACTTTCTGTCATGTACAGGCACAGTTCTTGAAATGATACCTAGTTCAAGATGTAAAGATTACTTTTTCCCCCTATTACACTTGCTTCAATAGTAAGGCATAACTTACCTCCTCATTACTTATCCAGAGCTTGAGCTTTTCACAAGAAGTGCAAAGTAATTTGTAGTGTCTTGTTGATGGTTGGGCATTAGATCCGTCCTCACTTTCGGGAATTAGCACGACACCTATTCATTCGGATCAGTTGATGCATATGTTGGTTGTTGCAGTCATCAATCCTTCCATCAGCAAGGTCCCCTCTGTATTCAACACCGCAACTCCTTCACCAGATTGACAGCCTCCATCAGCACAGCAACAACTTTCCCCTAGCTTCAATGCCTGCTGCTCCTAGCAAAGTCTTCTCCAAAGATCAAGATCCCAAAAAGGGAAAAATTCTCTTGTGCTGCCTTTTCTTCCGTAAACGGTGCTTATGTCTTCTCAGCTCAATATCTACTTCCTTTTTCCACCGTTTTCACCAGGCTGAGTACATATAGAGCTTCAGCTCCCCTTCATAAAGCTGAACCTTTTCGATGCTAACTGCAGCTCCTGTGTCTTTTCAGAAATACTGGGAAGAAATTTCTAGTAGTTGCGGGTGCTCTTCCTTATAGATGAAAAGTGCCTATTTCAGTGGGTCCTCCTCCTTCCGCCTCTTCTAGAGCTAATAATATGAAGAACTGGACACACTTCTCTCGAGTGTTACCTTGTACAGGAGTCATGAAAGAGCATGATGCTACTCGTCTTTACCATAGAACTTATCAATCAGATCAATAACAATGCAGTCTACCCTACTTATTCCTCAGGAGATGACCTCCGGACAGAGTGTCTTGGTTGGCTTTAGACCAACAGCCACCTTTTTCATATTTTTGTTTCTTCATGGCAAAACAACCTCCAGCCTCTGAAACCGTAACTGATGCGTATAAAACCTTTGTTTGCAATGCTTCAAGTTTCAGAACAAATCCTAAATCTTGATGGCGATATGCAGTCACTACTCGTCTTACACTTGCACTGATAGTAGAAGATGTAATAGGTTTTCTCAATCGTAATGCGGGCTATGGAACAGAACATCTGCCTGGAAGCAATCATTGAACAGGTGGTCTCGAGCTTGCTGCTGATGTATTAAATTGCATTTCCAGTTGTTTATTTCCCCATTCTTCCCCGAATGTGCCCCCAAAAATAAAGCTTCCACCAAGAAGCCCCAATCTCATGCTGGATGCATGTATTTTCCCACTGTTCTGGGCCCCAAAAAGACTCCCCTGCTGCCCTCCCCTGTTGAGACTTTGACTGCTCAGAGGAGGACCCAAATATATCCACACTCTCTCGCTTCGTTCTGACAATGACGAACAAAAACCTCTTGCTTCGAAGCATCAGGCAACCACCTCTGCTTAAGATCCTCCTACTGCACAGCCCGCCAGTTCCCCTCCTCGCTTCCTCTATTTCTTCTGTTGCAGGACGTGCACACCTCTACAAAATGCCACCGGAAGGACTCCAAGTTTTTCTGCTACTCGACATATCCACCTACTAATACAAAACAGAGAAGAACTCCCTTTTTTCCACCTCAATGTTATGCAGATGAAGATCAAGATTCACTACAATTGCATTTGGACTGCTCTGCATCAAAAGTTTTCCTCCCTAATTCACAATTATGGTTTTATGCAAATGCATTGCCATCTTCCGACGATACAGCAAGCTGCAACATGGAAAGCTTAAGTCCAAGTTATTATTGCTTCAACAAAACAAAGGTCATAAGAAAATGCAATGATTTTTGAGATGCATTACAACGAGCACATATCACCATCCATCTCTCTCTGCATCATTTGCACAAGAACAACGGTAGAATAATTATTGCAGCTCGTGCACTTCCAAGAGATTTCTTCTTACCAAATCTGAGCCTTCATGTTCCAAGGTCTCCAACAGTTCTAAGACTGTGCACTTTATTCTCCTCCAGATGCATGCAAAGTATTGACGGTATGATCAAAAGTGTTGTCTTCATTTTTTTAAAGAATAGTGTCTCCCACTCTCTCAAGGATGTCTGCACCGGACGAACCAAGAGAGAAGGAAGCCCCCCCCCCCCCTCCCACTTTCTACTTAAGCCAAAAGCATACCTCCCCGTGTGAAAGATTGCATCCGAAGCTTCTGTTGCCCCGAACCTCCCTGCCTTCCTTCTTCCACAGCCCCAAAACACAGGACGACTTCTCCTCACTCAAAATCTCGATGCTCCTTGCTCGCTTGCTCCCCTTCAATTCATGCAGAGAAGTCCTTCAATGCTTTTTCTTCCCCTCCTTGGCCCTTACAACAGAATGGAGCTTCTCCAAATCCCGCATCTCAGCACATTTGAAAGTTCAACCCTGCATTCCTGCACTCATGAAAAAAACAAAAAACAACCAAAGAACTTCGAGGACTGATGAAATCTCTCTACTATATCCGGGACTAATGCGGTTTCCCCCAAGTATTCTCGGAATCTCCCCCTTGGCAGCTGCTGCTTCTCAAGTTGTACTTCTCAAGAATATTAGACCATCTGGGAAATGTGAATTCAGTGAATATCGTATGAACACATGCGCTTGGATATAGCAACAACTTCACTAAAAGACTGGGAGCCGCCTTGCTTGTGTGGTACCTATATGGGCTTGGGTTCTCATAAGTCACAGCTACAGTGTCATCACCCGTGCATGTCTTCCTCTTGAATCTCCTTTTCTGAGTTTAAAGAGATGCAAGGAGAGTGCTGAGCAACTAAGCCAAATGGATCCTTCGATGTACAATAGATAGACTTGGCAAACTCGAAAAAACCAATTTCCCCTTTTTCTTAATCCAGAGAGGCGATTTTGTTTCCCCTTGTTTTAGTTGTAGCTGCACAGACTCATTTACTCCCCAAGTGGATCACTACTGTCATCCAAACATAGCAGGGGACCAACAGAAAATCTCCTCACTCTTCTAGCATTTCCCACACAGTGGCTCACCATTCCTTTTTGCTCCGATCCCGGCTCCAAGGGCCACAGTTATCTCTGAAATACCAGCATACTTCACCTTATCGAATCTGACAACCACTTGGTAGCGGATGCTGGGTGACTGATCAACCAATGAGGCAGTACCCACTTCTTTGAACCGACATGAATCAGGCCTCTAGGTCTTGACCTTCAGTCCACGAGGAGGGCCAATGACTTTGGTTTCAAGACAGCCTTCTCTTCTTGAGCAACAAAGGGCAGCAGCCATCTCCCTTCTCCAACGGTAGTTCTGCTCTGTACGAAGCAGTAGTAGGATGCTCATCCGGCATTACCCTACGGATTCCAATGCATATAGGCATCGCAAGGCTGGTGTCTTTGATCCCATCCCAGTGTTTCTATCAAAATCATTCGCTGAACGTTCTGCATACATCGTTAACAGGTTTGTTCCTCAATAATCTTCAAAATGCATAGAACTTCTGTTACTCCTAGCCGATACAGCAAGTCTCTTCCATTCAGTCTTCAAGTTTCAGTAACACGAATCAGCGGGCATCTCTCGCTCTACCATGGCCTGCGCTAGTGATCTGCGCCTATTACCCGCCCCCCACTCTGATCCACGACACCTCAAGGACCCCATTACGTCTCTCTTCCACTCTGTTTCATACAGTCACGACCGCTCTCTCACACGCAAGGTTCAAGACTTCAAGTTGACGCTCGCGGCCCCAGAGCAAAGAATTGAGAGCGTTTTAAAAAAATCAGGGAAAGCTTTCGCAAGGAGCTCAAAAGCCTGCAGAGAGAGAGAGACACCCCCCAAAAAAAAAAAAATTTATTTCCCTTTTTTTTTCTTTACTCACCCACTCCTCTGACTCTCTGACCCCTGACGCTCCACTCCCCCCATTCACGCACATTCACTTTTTGTTTTTCTTTTTTTTTTTTTTTTTTTTTTATAAAATTTATTCTTTCTTTTTGTTTTTGGTTTGTTGTTTTTTTTTCCCAATATTATATTCCCATTTTTTTCGTTTTGCATTTTATTTTGTTTCTCCTTTTTTTTATTTCTTGTATTTCTTTTCATTTTTCTAAGTTCTAAACACATCAACCTTAAAACAAGGTGCACAGATGAAAGTAAACATGAAGGTTGCACCTGCTGCACATATACAGATGTGTTTCCAAGCAAGTTGCATGATGGTGTGCACATGATCTCAAATGCCTAGTGGAAAATATATACGTTTAATGTCTGCTCACCTACAAATCTCCTTAGCATATACACAACTTTTGCAATTATGCACTCGGCACCAGCCCCATGTTGACATATGCACATATATCTATCAATGCAAAACACTTAGTCATCCTCATTTGGGGGATTATTATTTTGCTTCCCTGCATCAAAATCACATTAGTAGATCATCATTTTTTTCACCAATTCACATGTAACATACTCCCCCCTTCTACTTGCGAAGTCGTCCCCGACGAGCCAATTGTTCCTACATCCCTGCAACCCACATAAAGTCAGCCAAATATTTGCATAGATTAATTACCTGTTGCATCCTTTTCCTAACAAGGTGCCTGCAATCATACACTCAATGTCAATTAGTATCCAAAATCAATCACATTACTTACCGATCTCGTATACTTTCTTGCATCTTCACTTGTCATGTCCTTCGTGTCCGCAAACTCCTCAAAAGCATTAGACCACTTTTCATCAAAAAACAAATATACATCAGAACAACCATAACCAACACATCATGAATCCGCATCACACATGCATGTTTGACATCCTCTTTGCACACACCATGTATTCATGCAAGCAGAAAGCATTCCCACATTCCCTTTTCAACACTCTTCCATCTATATGATCACTCTCTCGTTTCTCTTCCCATTTCTAATCCAAATTCCCTCGTCCATTTCCCGTTCCCTTTCCTCCTAGGGTTTTCTATTCCCACTTACCTTTTTGGCTCTCTCTCTATTTTTCTTGCTCGTCGACTAGATCATATGCTAGATCACCACCACCTCTCTAACTTGACGAATATACGGCAAAGACCTCTCAAGTCTAACGTCGGGTCACCTCGACAAGACCACTCATCGTCAACGTGCTTCATGACATCGCAAGTAGTTGCTCAACCTAAGAACCAAAATGAGCACCTCCCAAGAGCTCGCAGATGAACAAAGTCACTAGCATGCTTGGATCCCTCGAGTCCAAGTCTTCCGCAAACACTTCGCAGCCAAAATCCTAGCCGAGCTTAAGCTTCGATTTGACATGCCTCATCAAGAGTCCACACATTCCCATATCCCCACAACACATACACATACCCATCCGAGCATATCATGCTCTCTCACCTCTCTTTTGTCCCCCCTCGAGCGAGGAATTTTGCTCATTCATATTTCTTCTTCACATTTTTCTCTTCTTTTTTCACCATTTTTTTTCACATATTTACTCACACTTGCCGGCTTACGTCGAAGCTGGATGCGACTCGTGGCCCTGACCACCCGGTCAGGTTTGTTCCACCCATCTACCAACCCAATGTAGCACGCGACACACAAACGGCTAGCCCTATGTGAAACCGACGTCGGTTCATGGCTTTGACCACCCGGCCAAAGTGGGTCCACCACCTATCGGCCCACATAGGCGCGTAGCCACACGCACACATACACATACATATATATTTTTTCCATTTTTTTTTCATTCCCGCATCTCGAGAATTAGGAGACAAAAGAAAGGAACTTTTCCCAACCATCCCGATCACAAAACACACACATATATCCCCCCATGGAAATCTCGATGAGACATATCTCCTCTCTGCTCCTACTCAAGCCGAAATTAGGCCACTAATGCCATGGTCAACTTTTTCTCTCGAGACCCGCACATACTAACCACCTCATCAACCTGGAACCTCAAAAAGTGTCACTTTAATCCTAAGCGTACAACAAACTTGGTCCGTTCGTCCTCGCATCTTTGACTCGCAATCCCACAAAGCAAACCCTAATCAGACCTAAGTTGTCCCTACCGACATCCATCGCCTCATCTATTTCTTTTTCATCTCCAACCTCTGCCTCGCAGAGATTCCACATGACCTGGTAAATGACTTCGGGAACTACCATTACCCATTGTGCCCCTCAATGACTCAAGCCTCGCTGCTAAGTCCCTTAATCCTTGCTTGTTGTAGTCAATATCACTATGATATTGGAACAGGTCAGATTCAATGCCTCGAAACCGATTCCATATTTGCTCCATCTCTTTATCCTCTCTCACCCTTTTTTCAGATCCGAGGGGAATATCCTCCCTCTTCTCAACTCGAACGGTCAACTTCTCAACTTCCTCTCTAATCGATCTTTCCTCCCAAATTCTATTCATATTTTCTACATCTAGATCATCTACCTTCTTCGACAATTCATTCTTCATTCTTTCTAACTCCGTTCCGAATGCATCCAACCTATCCAACACTGCTTTCAGCTCTTCCTCCATTTTTCCTACTTTCGGGTCCTCTAGTTGTCCACGCATCTCATCGTCTTTCCGATTCATCCACCTACCAAGCTTGCTACTCAGCTTTGCATTCTCTTTCTCCACCTGTCTCACTTTCTCATCGCTCTCTGCTTGGGCACTTTTCTACATCTAGATCATCTAGATCATCTAGATCATCATATTTTCTACATCTAGATCATCTACCTTCTTCGACAATTCATTCTTCATTCTTTCTAACTCCGTTCCGAATGCATCCAACCTATCCAACACTGCTTTCAGCTCTTCCTCCATTTTTCCTACTTTCGGGTCCTCTAGTTGTCCACGCATCTCATCGTCTTTCCGATTCATCCACCTACCAAGCTTGCTACTCAGCTTTGCATTCTCTTTCTCCACCTGTCTCACTTTCTCATCGCTCTCTGCTTGGGCACTTTTCATTCTTTCTAACTCGAGGTGGAACTCCTCACATGCCTTACCTGCTTGATCACTGTATCTATGGATTATGCTTTGTACCTTCTCGATTTCATGCTCCATTCCTTCGACTCTCCTCATTAGGTCATCCTCGTCTCTTGAGAGCTCTTCTTCGATCGCAACTCCAAAGCAGTCGGCTACCATCAAGCCGGATCTCAAGTCCTAGACCACGTTTTCACTCTCGGGCCTCACACGATCTTTCCTCAAGCTTTTGTTTACTCTTTTCCTCTCCTTGTTTTCGTTTTTCAACATTCGTACTTGCTTTTCCCAAGTTCCTGGGACCTCGGCCATTTTCACTTGATTTTCCTCTAATTTCTCTATTTTGATCCTCTCGTTATCTCGCTCCACATGCAACCAATTGACTTGACATTCCAAGCTCTTCACAAGTTCTACCAAATCTCGATCATGAGATCCAGTGTCCTTGCTTTCACTTTCTCTCGCAGTCTTCGTCGACGAAGTAACTCCACCCTTGTCAACTTCCACATACAAAGAGGATAAACACCTATCAGATTGCTTCGTTGCGACCTTTACGCAAGTCACCTCTTTTGAGCCACACACGTGCTCGCATAGTCTCTTTTTCCCGTAGTCCGCACATGTGGGGACAAAATCTAGCGGGATGCATACACGAGGGCAATATTTGGCTATATGCCCAATCTGCTCGCAACACCAGCATCTCACATAATTTGATATCGGGCAAAATCGCCACCCTCGGTTCACATGATGTCTCATGGTCGGATGAGAATATATCCATCTCCTATTTTGTCCAAAATTCGGTTGCCTCATGTTGGCCTTCTCAAACTCACATGCTTGCTCTTGTTGGGCCATTTCTTTAATGAAGGGCAAAGAAGATCTAGGATCGACTTGGTTGTGCCACACGATTGGGGCACCAAGCGAACTCGTAGCACTCTCTATGAGATGTGCTAAGCCAATTCCCGGAAAACGCACCAAAATGTTGCGCTTCTTAGTCCAAGGGAAAGATGCACACTTAGGCTATTGGTTTGCCCAAATGACTTGCAATCGACCTATCAATCTTCTTCTAGATTCTCAATAAGGTATGAAGGACACTCACTTCTTGCTTGCACTTTTCGTCTCTTGCTCCTCTATCGCTAACCCCTTTCTCTCGCTCGCTCTCTCATACACGCATACTCCCACACACTCTCACTCACATATACTTCGGTTTACCGTGCCACATACACTGGTTTTCCCTCTCTTTCCCTCATTATCACACGCACACACGTACACACACACCTTCTGCCCCTCTCACTCACTCTCTTGCACTTTCCCTTTTCTTCTCTCTCTCTCTCACACATATGCTCACACATACACTTCCACGCACACATTCAATCTTTCACACACTCACATACTTTCTTCACTCCCTTACTCTCTCTCCCAAAATCCACCCACCCGCTCTTGCTATCACACACTCAACCAGACACACTGAGAGTAAAGAACTTAGACAACCAGTTACCACACACTTTGCACATGCTCCAACACAAGAAAGTAGACAATTTCACACACTCAGTCCAGCACATACTCATACACCTAGATAGTTTCCATGCATGCATATGCTGAGACACACACACACTCAGGCAGTCTTTGCCCAAGACAAAGGTATTCACCCTTCATACCATACTCGCACTTAGTCACTCACATGCACTCTCTTCCGTCTCCACATACCATGAAGGCTCTAATGATCACCAAAAAGCAACTAGAATCATGAGGGAATTTTCAACAGATGCTTCAACTAGAATTTTCACAACTCCCACCATCTTGAGCCTTGGCTGTTATTAAGTCAATGTTTATATCCAGTTTGCTACTGCAATTTTTCCAACAGAAATAGACTAGGTAAAAATAAATAAGTCTGACAGCAGTCTCCAATCATGTACAGGCACAGTTCTTGAAATGATACCTAGTTCAAGATGTAAAGATTACTTTTTCCCCCTATTACACTTGCTTCAATAGTAAGGCATAACTTACCTCCTCATTACTTATCCAGAGCTTGAGCTTTTCACAAGAAGTGCAAAGTAATTTGTAGTGTCTTGTTGATGGTTGGGCATTAGATCCGTCCTCACTTTCGGGAATTAGCAAGACACCTATTCATTCGGATCAGTTGATGCATATGTTGGTTGTTGCAGTCATCAATCCTTCCATCAGCAAGGTCCCCTCTGTATTCAACACCGCAACTCCTTCACCAGATTGACAGCCTCCATCAGCACAGCAACAACTTTCCCCTAGCTTCAATGCCTGCTACTCCTAGCAAAGTCTTCTCCAAAAAGGAAAAAATTCTCTTGTGCTGCCTTTTCTTCCGTAAACGGTGCTTATGTCTTCTCAGCTCAATATCTACTTCCTTTTTCCACCGTTTTCACCCGGCTGAGTACATATAGAGCTTCAGCTCCCCTTCATGAAGCTGAACCTTTTCGATGCTAACTGCAGCTCCTGTGTCTTTTCAGAAATACTGGGAAGAAATTTCTAGTAGTTGCGGGTGCTCTTCCTTATAGATGAAAAGTGCCTATTTCAGTGGGTCCTCCTCCTTCCGTCTCTTCTAGAGCTAATAATATGAAGAACTGGACACACTTCTCTCGAGTGTTACCTCGTACAGGAGTCATGAAAGAGCATGATGCTACTCGTCTTTACCATAGAACTTATCAATCAGATCAATAACAATGCAGTCTGCCCTACTTATTCCTCAGGAGATGACCTCCGGACACAGTGTCTTGGTTGGCTTTAGACCAGCAGCCACCTTTTTCATATTTTTGTTTCTTCATGGCAAAACAACCTCCAGCCTCTGAAACCGTAACTGATGCGTATAAAACCTTTGTTTGCAATGCTTCAAGTTTCAGAACACATCCTAAATCTTGATGGCAATATGCAGTCACTACTCGTTTACACTTGCACTGATATTAAAAGATGTAATAGGTTTTCTCAATCATAATGCGGGCTATGGAACAGAACTTCTGCCTGGAAGCAATCGTTGAACAGGTGGTCTCGAGCTTGCTGCTGATGTATTAAATTGCATTTCCAGTTGTTTATTTCCCCATTCTTCCCCGAACACAATTATGGTTTTATGCAAATGCATTGCCATCTTCCGACGATACAGCAAGATGCAACGTGGAAAGCTTAAGTCCAAGTTATTATTGCTTCAACAAAACAGAGGTCATAAGAAAATGCAATGATTTTTGAGATGCATTACAACGAGCACATATCACCATCCATCTCTCTCTGCATCATTTGCACAAGAACAACGGTAGAATAATTATTGCAGCTCGTGCACTTCCAAGAGATTTCTTCTTACCAAATCTGAGCCTTCATGTTGCAAGGTCTCCAACAGTTCTAAGACTGTGCACTTGATTCTCCTCCAGATGCATGCAAAGTATTGACGGTATGATCAAAAGTGTTGTCGTCATTTTTTTTAAGAACAGTGTCTCCCACTCTCTCAAGGATGTCTGCACCGGACGAACCAAGAGAGAAGGAAGCCCCCCCCCCCTCCCACTTTCTACTTAAGCCAAAAGCATACCTCCCCGTGTGAAAGATTGCATCCGAAGCTTCTGTTGCCCCGAACCTCCCTGCCTTCCTTCTTCCACACCCCCAAAACAGAGGACGATTTCTCCTCACTCAAAAGCTCAATGCTCCTTGCTCGCTTGCTCCCCTTCAATTCATGCAGAGAAGTCCTTCAATGCTTTTTCTTCCCTTCCTTGGCCCTTACAACAGAATGGAGCTTCTCCAAATCCCGCATCTCAGCACATTTGAAAGTTCAACCCTGCATTCCTGCACTCATGAAAAAAACAAAAAACAGCCAAAGAACTTCGAGGACTGATGAAATCTCTCTGCTATATCCGGGACTAATGCCGTTTCCCCCAAGTATTCTCGGAATCTCCCCCTTGGCAGCTGCCGCTTCTCAAGTTGTACTTCTCAAGAATATTAGACCATCTGGGAAATGTGAATTCAGTGAATATCGTATGAACACATGCGCTTGGATATAGCAACAACTTCACTAAAAGACTGGGAGCCGCCTTGCTTGTGTGGTACCTATATGGGCTTGGGTTCTCATAAGTCACAGCTACAGTGTCATCACCCGTGCATGTCTTCCTCTTGAATCTCCTTTTCTGAGTTTAAAGAGATGCAAGGAGAGTGCTGAGCAACTAAGCCAAATGGATCCTTCGATGTACAATAGATAGACTTGGCAAACTCAAAAAAACCAATTTCCCCTTTTTCTTAATCCAGAGAGGCGATTTTGTTTCCCCTTGTTTTAGTTGTAGCTGCACAGACTCATTTACTCCCCAAGTGGATCACTATTGTCATCCAAACATAGCAGGGGACCAACAGAAAATCTCCTCACTCTTCTAGCATTTCCCACACAGTGGCTCACCATTCCTTTTTGCTCCGATCCCGGCTCCAAGGGCCACAGTTATCTCTGAAAATACCAGCATACTTCACCTTATCGAATATGACAACCACTTGGTAGCGGATGCTGGGTGACTGATCAACCAATGAGGCAGTACCCACTTCTTTGAACCGACATGAATCAGGCCTCTAGGTCTTGACCTTCAGTCCACGAGGAGGGCCAATGACTTTGGTTTCAAGACAGCCTTCTCTTCTTGAGCAACAAAGGGTAGCAGCCATCTCCCTTCTCCAACGGTAGTTCTGCTCTGTACGAAGCAGTAGTAGGATGCTCATCCGGCATTACCCTACGGATTCCAATGCATATAGGCATCGCAAGGCTGGTGTCTTTGATCCCATCCCAGTGTTTCTATCAAAATCATTCGCTGAACGTTCTGCATACATCGTTAACAGGTTTGTTCCTCAATAATCTTCAAAATGCATAGAACTTCTGTTACTCCTAGCCGATACAACAAGTCTCTTCCATTCAGTCTTCAAGTTTCAGTAACACGAATCAGCGGGCATCTCTCGCTCTACCATGGCCTGCGCTAGTGATCTGCGCCTATTACCCGCCCCCCACTCTGATCCACGACACCTCAAGGACCCCATTACGTCTCTCTTCCACTCTGTTTCATACAGTCACGGCCGCTCTCTCACACGCAAGGTTCAAGACTTCAAGTTGACGCTCGCGGCCCCAGAGCAAAGAATTGAGAGCGTTTTAAAAAAATGAGGGAAAGCTTTCGCAAGGAGCTCAAAAGCCTGATTGCAGAGAGAGAGACACCCCCAAAAAAAAAAAATTTATTTCCCTTTCTTTTTTCTTTACTCACCCACTCCTCTGACTCTCTGACCCCTGACGCTCCACTCCCCCCACTCACGCACATTCACTTTTTGTTTTTCTTTTTTTTTTTTTTAATGTTTTTTACTTTATTCTTTCTTTTTGTTTTTGGTTTGTTGTTTTTTCTTCCAATATTATATTTCCATTTTTTTCGTTTTGCATTTTATTTTGTTTCTCCTTTTTTTTATTTCTTGTTTTTCTTTTCATTTTTCTAAGTTCTAAACACATCAACCTGAAAACAAGATGCACAGACGAAAGTAAACATGAAGGTTGCACCTTCTGCACATATACAGATATGTTTCCAAGCAAGTTGCATGATGG
The DNA here is from genome assembly GCA_020310875.1 of Ceratopteris richardii. Lineage (NCBI taxonomy): Eukaryota > Viridiplantae > Streptophyta > Polypodiopsida > Polypodiales > Pteridaceae > Ceratopteris > Ceratopteris richardii. Next base: position 186,387,647 of record CM035410.1, on the reverse strand, counting down.
TGTGCACATGATCTCAAATGCCTAGTGGAAAATATATACGTTTAATGTCTGCTCACCTACAAATCTCCTTAGCATATACATAACTTTTGCAATTATGCACTCGGCACCAGCCCCATGTTGACATATGCACATATATCTATCAATGCAAAACACTTAGTCATCCTCATTTGGGGGATTATTTTTTTGCTTCCCTGCATCAAAATCACATTAGTAGATCATCTTTTTTTTCACCAATTCAGATGTAACAGGAAAGAAAAACCAGATTGTCAGTTTTTACCCCCGAGGGCCTGAACGGTCATATCTTTTTCATCCGAAGTCCGTTTTTTGAGCTTTATAGCTCGTTAGAAAGCTCTTGACGAGTACTACGTGACCTCAACTATTTTTTCATAAAGAATACATTGATTTTTAGATAAGATAATTTGAGGTTGACATAGTTGGGACTAGAAAGCTAGAGGAAATCATTGAAATTTTGGGCAAAAGAGAGAGAGCTTTTGTGCTTGTGTGTACTTGTGTGTTTTTGAGTTTTCTTGCAGGTAGAGAGCTCCAGTGCATCAGGAAAGCTTGGAAAAGGTAAAAATTTCACTTTCTGTCAGAGATCTGTCGAGTGCGTCAGACCATCGCGATGGTTTGCCAACTTCGGTATTTTTGGTAAGCGAGTTCATAAGCGTGTAGGCAACCTTTGCGTGTGTAGGAATCCATACTTGCATTGCAAAAATTTGCATTTTGGTGGACCATCGCGATTGGCTCAGACCATCGCGATTGGCTCACGCCATCGCGACGGTCTCGCACCATCGCGATGGCTCACTTGAGCCATCGCAACGATTCATTTGGACCATCACGACGATCCCGTTGACCCACGCCATCGCGGTTGGCTCATGCCATCGCACCGACGCTGCCACATGGCAAGCTAGACCATCGCGACAGTTCGCTCCCTCGGACCATCGTGACACCTCGAAAATTGAACCATCGCGATTGGCTCATGCCATCGCATCTGTGACCATCACGACGGTTCACTTTTGACCATCGCGACGGCTCACGTTGACCGTTGACTGACACCATCACGATTGTTCGCCTATCGAGCCATTGCGATCGTTCATTCCAGACCATCGCAACAGTTCACATTCACACCATCACGACTACTCGAATTTACGCCATCGCGACAGTTCGAACTTTCGGACCATCGCGATTGTGCCACGCCATCGCGACGGTTCACCTGGACCATCGCGACAGTCTCATACCATCGTAATTATCTCAGATCATGGCGATTATCTTAGACCATCGCGATTGTCCACCCCAAACGGAATTTTTGGAATTTATTTTTTGGTCAATTTTGGGGCTATCTTTGGCAAATTTTTGGTGGATTGCACTCATAGGAGACCCCTTAGCTCATAGGGAAAGAAAAACCAGATTGTCAGTTTTTACCCCCGAGGGCCTGAACGGTCATATCTTTTTCATCCGAAGTCTGTTTTTTGAGCTTTATAGCTCGTTAGAAAGCTCTTGACGAGTACTACGTGACCTCAACTGTTTTTTTCATAAAGAATATGTTGATTTTTAGATAAGCTGTTGGGGGTTTCTTAGACAAGAAGGAGTTTGAGGATTTGTAGGAGAAAAGGAAAAGACCAGAAGAGGAAATACACCTTGGAAACTTCTTCCGATTGATTACAGTAAGACAATTACAATGTTTGAAGCACAATACAAGCCAATACTTCTGTGGAGAATCACACAGAGTGCTCAATTACAAAATACCAAATATCCCAAAGTCTTCTTGCCGCCGGCCTCCTCTGCACCAGACCTCCACCTGCTTCAAGCTTATCCTTGTGCACACCTTGCACCAAGCTTCCACTAAGGGGGAGGAATGAATACCTTCTGTCGGCATGCGCACACTGCAAAGAGACCTTGAGATCCTTGGGGGACTAGCTTAGCACTCTCTGCACAATCCCTTAGTCACTCTCCATGCACTCCTTCAACTCCACTTCTCTGCGTCGCACACTGGTGACTCTTGCACTTCCTTCTCTTGCTTCACTTAGACTATGCTTCTCTTGCTCACTCTAAGATTGGTCCAAGAATAGTCCTTGCATTGATTTGAGTGTGTCGATCACATACGCTCCTAACTACAATAGTATCTTGGTGCTCACTTTGATGTCCCAAGATTGTCTTCACAAGTGGCAGCCAACGACTCACTGTTTTTTCCTGTAGTGACTTTAGACTAAAACCAAAATTTTTAATGGGGGGCCATACTTTCACCTGTGCGTACGTTGCCGCTTCACATACCTTCACATTTTCCTTTTAAGTCTTCACTTTTGCACATAAGAGGGGGTTCACTTGAACCTTTCAAAACACTTTAAAACACACTTTGAACCTTAGGGAAATTAGAGAAAATACCTCTGCAACCTGCAACCCACTTTCTCCAATTTACCCTTTGTGGACCATTAATCGAGCACTACCTGTGCACTTTGACACCTGCACTTTAGCACTTTGACTTTGCACCTATTGACTTTGACCTTGAACTTGTTGAATTTGACCAATTGACTTTGACCTTTTGACTTTGATTGCAGTTGACTTTGACCAACATGACTTTTATGGGCTCAGCATAAGCTAATTTGAGGTTGACATAGTTGGGACTAGAAAGCCATGGGAAATCATTGAAATTTTGGGCAAAAGGGAAAGGACTTTTAAAAGTGTATATATTCAGGTGCTTGATCATCCATTGTGAATTGGTCTAAACATTGAATTTTCCAAGTCTAGCAAGGACAATCGAGGGCAAACAAACCAAGGCAGTGAAGAACGCAGGGCTTGGGAAGCACGGCTTCTTGGGCATCAGAGCAACCAGAAGGCTGACTTGAGGTTGGAAGATTACTCAACCCCCTCAGTCAATTATTAGCTTAGGTTCAAAACGTTAGCTTTGTGGATTAAAGACGATAGGAACACATCAAGTATAAGAGACTTAAATTTATCAAGTCTAAGACTAAAGATAAAGGTGTGTGATACGAAAACTTAAGGGAAAGAACATAAGTCTGACGGAACAAGAATTCAAAAGTACCACGGAAAGGCAAATTCTTGATGCATTCAATTGGACAAGAATCTAAAGAAACTTAAAAAGAATCAAGAAAGAAAGAACAAAGAACTATTGACGATCTAAGCGTGTACTGAGTGTGCAAGGAAGAAAATTCATGAACCTTAGATCGGGCAAACATATAGGTAAGTCAGATCGACGAAGCCTTAGATCATCAGAAGCAAGTGTAGGAACCACTGCATGATCGTGGGCTCAATAGCTGAATAGTAATTATCCCTACGAGAGCTCAGATACGAGTGAATCAGAAATGGCTTTCAGCACGGAAAGGCCGGAAGGAGGATCAAATGTAGCGTATTTAGAAAAACCAAAAGGACCCTATAGAACTCAATTAGAATTTCTTTGAACCAACCGCTTAGGTGCTCGCATCTATGAGGATGGTTTGCGAAGACAAGTAGTGCAAATGCATAAACCGGACCAGCCCATTGGATTGGAACGTCCAGTGGTGAAATTCGAAAGAGACGCATACATAGACAAAGAAAGAACGATGTACATCATAAGCACTCAGGCAAACAATACGAATGAGTTTGGCGTAATTCAGTTAGAGACAGAAGCTAAATCCCGAGGAAAAGAACCAGTAGGAGAAGAACCTAGAACACCTAGAGGGAAATCTGTACTGACACAAGTACTAGTTCCAGAGTGGACCCCTCAGGACAACAGAAGCATAGAGTTGTTTGTAAATAAAGAAACTGACGAAGCATTTTGGAGATACAGAACGGAACAACCTAATGAGGTAGGCTCCATCATAATCTACAAATTTAAGGACCCGGATACACCTGGAAAGGTTGTATACCTGGATGAAACTTCAGAAAGAGTGTTTGTGGTACCTGACCACGCAAGAAACACATACACATGGAGAGGCGAGATGGTATTCCCTCCATCACGAGCAAACGTAAACACGAGCCAACAAGGGGCAGGAACATCCTCCGCCCATGCTAATCAAAGAGAGAAAAACAAAGAAAGATCGGAAGTAAGCTTCGATCATCCCATAGGGAGAGATAGAACCACCGTAGACATGGATAGAGTGGAAAGACAGAGAATGCCAGGTGGTAGAGATGATTTTCCTCTACCTAGACCACGTGAACACGCAAGAATACTGAGACCCACTCAACTAGTGAAATCCATGAAAAATTATTTTGATGGGACAGGAGATCCCTATGATCATGTCGCAGAATTTAAGCAAGTGCTGAGGGCAGAGCAAGTAGAAGACATGTTCACACAAATATAACGCATTTGGGCTAACGTTAAAGAATACCGCTTTAACTTGGTTCCAACCATTGCAACAAAGGCAATTTAGGGACATTCATCACTTTTTAGAGTCATTCATCACTGAATTCTCTAAAAGTGGAATCAGACATGATACGTCTTCGTTGATTCATAGCTTCAAACAGACCCCTCAAGAAACAGCTAGACTTGCAGGACGTAGGTTTAGACAATATGTTGAAAGATGTCCTATGCAAGATCTACCCTCACAAGCGAAACAAGTGTCATTGTTTTTAGACGGCTTGTTGAGCTCTAAACTACGTTCCTATGTATACTTGAAGGAACCCAGAACGCTAGAGCAGTGTGTAAGAATTTGCATAGACATTGAGGACAACTTAGGAGACGAGTTGGAACTCTCAAAAGTCTACAAGGACTCGGATTGTTCTTCTCTAGCATCCACAAAACTGTCTAGCTCGATAGAAGACCTAGCAGAAAAAGTGGCCCAAAAACTAGGAGTTTCTAGTAAACAGATGCCCAAGTTAACAACTAACATACGTTGTTACACCTGTGGTGGAAATCATTTGGCAAATGTGTGCCCCAATGCGACAGAACCACAAGCCAACCCTAGTGGCCAATATTGTACTATTGAGAGAAGATACACGAATCATACGGCTCAGGATTGCCCATACAACAAACAGACAGTGAGACAGAACTACCCGCAAGCATACCCACAGCCAGGTAGGTATCAAGGCCAATACAATGCTCAGCCTTATTACTATAGGCCTCCTCAAAATTATCCATATCAGGCTCAACAAAGACCTCAACCTGTCTTAGCTCAGCAGCCACCCCCACCAGCTAATGTCATCTCAGTGAAATACGCTACTGCAGAAGAGAACCTCAATAGAGCTTTAGTTCCCGTTTCACCCCTAATTACCGACAGCGATCCGAACTCTAACAATTTTGACTCTACTCATGTAGATAGTCCACCCACATACTACACAGAGTCACCAGAACACGTAGAGACATATCATTACGATAGTCCACCAGTGGAACCTAGTTGGGAGCCCGACTATGCTAATGTGATGTACACAAACCCAAATCCACGGCCCCAATTGAGACAACAAAGACCACAGGGCCCTAGAGGACCATGCTTTAGGTGCCAAGGAGATCACTTCATAAAGGATTGTCCACATCCTCCGATAGCAGTACAGTCGCAGTACTATAACATACAAGGCTTTTGTGCCGATTGTGGCAAAGAGCACATAATCAAAGATTGTCCTAAGAACCGAGTTAATGCTTCAAATGTGATACCAATCAATGTGATAGGTATTGTACACAATGCAGATGGATCCAACCCTACATACATGCCTATCCAAGCTATAACAAGAGCCCAGGCTCTCTTACAGAACCAACAACTTAATCATGAGAAAGTAGCCGGAACTAGTGAAGTTGCAGAATCTAGCAATAAAAAGACGAAATCTTGGAAAGATTCCAGAGAAAGGATTAAGAGAAAATGGAGTAAAAGGATAATTGAGTTGGAAGGAATTTTGAAGGAATCTAGAGCCAAAATTCTAGAATTGACTTCACATGAATTGAATCAAGAGAACCCAGCTCAAAAATCAGGATCAATTTTAGCGGAACCCATACCAGAAAGTCTAGACATGATGTTTCATGCGTATCAAGCAAGATTAAAAGAAGGACCTCAAGTAGCTGAAATGAGTAAAAACTACCCTCGAGCTGATCTAGAAATCGAGAGAACTAAGCTTTGCATGAAGATGGTAGAATTACCACAAGCAATGTTTGAAGCCTCGAGATATCTAAATTGGAATAACATGGCAAAACCTGAATTACACTTTCAAGGACTGATGGAGAGGCTTGAATACTTGATCGAAAGCAAAGGGAAAAAGGAGCAGTATAAGAACCCTATTGTCTCAGAGACACCGGAAAAGAATGCACCATCCCTGTCTCAAGTACCCAATACAGAAAGTCAAGACAACCTGTCTTCCATACATAGGTATTCACATGAATTTCTGAGAGAAATACAAGAAGAAAAGTGGAGAAAAGAACAAGGAACCCATCCTCCTATTCAAGAAATAGACGACTTGTAGGAGCAATTTCCCCAAGACATTCCCTCTATTTACGATGATGTACAGGAGGAGCAACTGAGTGAACACACAGGTTTTGAATCCAATTCTTTACAAGAATTACCTCAGTTCACAGGACCTTGGGAAGCAAAGTCTATTAGCATGAGAGCACCCACAATAATAGTGAGGAATGAAGAATCAGTAATCCCTAGGAACACGGAAGTGGTCAAGAATGCAAAAGTTCAGTGTCACCTCATGCTTGAGGAATTACTGAAGGTTAAACCAGAACTGTGGAAACATGTTGCAAATCAATTCCCTGAGCTTGCTACTACTCCCTCACAGATAGGAACACACAAGAAGGTACCAGAGATACTTGTAGAAAAGATCGAAGATGTGAGCAAAGGAGAGGAAGGTAACACTTATCTTCCAATAACCCATCAGGGCTACACCACGAAAGCCATCTTAGATTCAGGAGCCGGAGTAGCCATAGCTACCACCGCTTTATGGAAACGTTGGGGTAAGCCAGCATTAAGACCTACCAGGATGAAGCTACAAATGGCTGATGGACACATAGAAAAACCATTAGACTTACTAGAAGGCATATCTCTCACCACTTGTGGTGTCGAGTTTCAGCATACCTTTGCCATTTGTGATTTTGCAAAAAATCATGCTTATGAGATGATATTGGGACGACCATTCATGCTTCAGTTGCGAATTGTACAAAATTGGGGAACTAATTCTTTGTACTTGCAACATTTAGGAGTGACTACTAAAGTCAATCTGAAAGACTATTCCCATAGAGACGTACCCCAATACAATGGAACACCATCCATAAGACACATGTAGAAACAGAATCGGTATATTCATTAGAGTGAGACCCCTCATAGTTACACGAGGATACTCATTTATGGATGTGTAAAGTAGTAAAACAAGAGGAAGAACGGTTGGAAGCCAGGACCTTAGGTGCAGAACAACACCCAAGAACCCTTCAAGACCAAGCTTACGCACCAGTAGTATTTCCAGATGAAGAATTTGAACCCCATGGTTGGGCAAAAATCCTAGCAACCATGGTTGTAGCCATCAATGAAGAACAATGGACACCCCACTGTAATGAGGATGGCTATGACATTTCAGTTTTCACGATAGAGCCAATCATGTGTGATTCAATTTTAGAAGAATGTGAACCTAGCACTGATGCATTTGAGGATGCGAGTGATTTCGATTTAGAATCAGTTATTATGGACCCACCCTTTGCATCAGAAGAAGAATATTTTTACGAAGTAGAAACTTACCCTCAGACACACGAAGAAATTATGAATGAGGTGAGGTTAGCTACACAAGTGACCACTAAGAGTGAAGGTAAGAAAAGAAAGAAGAAAGAAACCATGTCAGAAGAAGAAGAATCCTTGTTTGAGGTTCCCGAGAACTTCAAGAAATATGAAATAGAAGATAGACGAATAATAGTACGAATGCCGAACAAAAAAGCTGACATTGGAGAAGTATATGATAATCGAGAAAAAACCAAAAAAATAATAGTGGCCATAGAAGGAGAAGAAGAAAAATGTACATACATAGGGCATGATTTGACGAAGGAAGAAGAAGAAGAGTTATTTGCCCTATTGCGCGAATATAGAGATGTGTTCGCCTGGAGTTACAAAGATTTGAAAGGAGTAAACACGGATATATGTTCTCATAGAATCCCTATGACTCCACATGCAAAACCTACGAAACGGAAACCGTACACGTACAATGATAACTACGCTGCGAAGCTTAAAGAAGAAATAGATCGTTTGATAGAAGCAGGATTCATATACGAAATTGAGCATACCGAATGGGTATCCCCCATTGTGGTTGTGCCCAAGAAGAACGGAAAATTGCGTGTGTGTATTAACCTTAAAAAAGTTAATGCCGCCACGATTAGAGACAATTATCCTCTTCCATCACGAAACATTTATTGGAAAGAGTTGCGGGCAAGGAAGTTTACAGCTTTCTTGATGGATTCTCAGGCTATAATCAAGTAGCCATTGCTCCAGAAGACCAACACAAGACGGCTTTTGCCACTGAATGGGGCATATTTGCATATCGTGTGATGCCATTTGGCTTAACAAATGCACCCGCTACTTTCCAGCGACTCATGTATCATGTGTTTAAGGAATTCTTACGCAAGAATTTGGAAGTTTATGTCGATGACTTATGTGCACATTCAAATGAGAGACAGACGCATATCCCATAGTTAAGACAAGTATTTGACAAATGTCGCGAATATCAGGTTTGTTTGAACCCAGAAAAATGCGTTTTCATGGTCAGACAAGGCAAAATTCTAGGACACATTGTGTCAAAGAATGGAATCTCTACGGACGAAGGAAAAGTGAAAGTAATTGTAGAGCTACCTAAACCAACTAACGTAAAAGAAGTACAGGCATTTATGGGCCATTGCGGTTATTATAGACGATTCATACACATGTATGCAATCATAGCCAAGCCATTGTACTCTCTTTTGACCCATTTTGAATGGACAGACGAGTGTGAGAATTCATTCGATGAACTCAAATGACATTTGTGCTCAGCACCTATATTGACAACCCCGGATTGGAGTAAGCCATTCCATGTACATGTGGATGCATCCAATTACGCCATAGGATATGTGTTAGCACAACCATTTGTTGGCAAACAAGTTCAAGTTCTTTACAGATCATCAAGCCCTATTGTACTTAGTCAACAAGCCATGTGACATAGGACGATTGATACGTTGGTTTCTATTACTCATGGAGTATGATTTTGAAGTAATAGTCAGGAAAGGAAAAACACATCTTAGAGCTGACCACCTTTCACGATTAACCACAGGAGAAGCTCCTCAAGGAATAGTGGATGAAATACCAGACGCATATTTGTTTAACCTTGAGATAGCACCAGAATGGGCTAAGGTGATAGTCCCTATTCTCACATATGGACCCAAGAATCCTAGGATAAGGATCAAAGAAGGAGAGATTACAAAGTCTCAAAGATATCAAATCATAGCAGGAAGTATATATAAAGAGGATAATCAAAAGATTCTTGCTTGTTGTGTAGATGAATCAGAACATGCGAATTGGTTGCAATTAGCACACATAGGTGCATTAAAGCAAGATCATTCAAAACATCGAACATTACAGACTCTGCATAGACTAGGAGTATACTGGCCTACGATGGAAGCAGATGTCTACAAGTTGTGTAAAGAATGCCCTGTTTGTTGTGAAAGACCACCAGTAGAACATGCTACATTATATCACGTGTCTCTCACACCAGACTGGAGTGAACCTCTAGTGACGTACTTGAGGACAAAAACATTCCCTCAAGGAATGACCTTAGCACGACAACGAGGTCTCGAGCAAGAAGCTCAAGACTATTCACTTATTGGCAATAACCTATACAAACGAGGACGAGATGGATATTTAAGACAATGTGTTCATGAAAACGATTATTTGAGCATATTAGAGACTGCACACCAAGGTGTTGCAGGAGGTCATTTTGGACCCGATAGGATAATCAAAGCCATCCTCTTTGCAGGATTATGGTGGCCCACTCTTCACATGGATGCACATACCTATGTAAAGAGATGTGATGTGTGCCAAAGAACTCAGTTTCCTACTCGCAGAGATGAAATGCCATTGAAACCCATGATGGGCGGATGTGCATTTTCTAAGTGGGGTATAGACTTTGTAGGACCCATTAACCCCCCTGCAAAAGGTACACATGCTGAATACATTATTGTTGCGACAGATTATCTTACCAAATGGGTAGAGGCAAAAGCCACAAAAAAGAATGATGCACACACAACTGCAAAATTCTTGTTTGAAAATGTCTTTACAAGATATGGATTGCCTATAGAGTTAGTGAGCAATCGAGGAACTCACTTTCTAAACCAAGTCATTGAATATTTGTTATAGGATTTTATGGTGATTCACAAGAAATCCGCACCATATCATCCTCAGGCCAATGGTCAGGCTGAAAGCACTAACAAGATCCTTTGTAACGTACTGACGAAAATCGTGAACAACAAACGTTCAGATTGGGACAAATAGTTACACCACGCTGTTTGGGCATATCGAGTGGCCTACAAGACCGTACTCAATGCAACTCCCTTTCAGATGGTTTTTGGTCAGAATGATGTGCTTCCTTTGGACTTCTTGATACCGACCCTTAAGGTTTGCACAAGAACATCAGTGGACCGGCCATGAATTATCAGCAAGAATAATGGACTTGGAACGATTAGGAGAAACCAGGCTGAAAGTAGCAGCAGGAATATACACAGCAAAGAAGCGACAGAAAGCATATTTTGATGCGCATGTGAAAGATAAAGGCTTGAAAGAAGGAGATCTAGTTCTAGTATATACGCTGAAACAGCACGTACGGAAGTTAGAAAAGCGAGGTTATGGACCTATGATCAATAACAGACTCTCAACAAGTGGAGCATTACAATTAGCCACCTTAGAAGGAGACATAATGCCTAATTACATTAGTGGCTGTAGAGTCAGGTTATACCAAGAACCTCTTACTGAGGATATGCTTAGACGACTCACGTTGGCAAAGAAGCGTAAGGAGGAAGAAAATAGAATACGGGCTGAAGCTCAGGCAGAAGCTATATAACGCATTAAACGCATGAAGTAAGAAGACAAGGACTATGGAGAGAACATTATAACCATCTGGGAACATCACCCAGATACCCCATGGCCATGTGTCAAGTAAAGTCAACCACTCATCCTAGCATAATGGACAAGAGACCATTCATCACAGTCAGGCTAGAGCATGGCAACCCTTGCCAAGAGCTCAGGGCTTTAATTGATTCAGGTGCTGCGACTAGTGCGATTATATGGTCCCACTATAAGGACTCAAGAATAGAAATGCGGCCATTTGAGGCATACCTCATAGGGCTAGGAGGCATGGAAACCCCTTGCATGGGTGAGGTGGACCTTCCTATCCTCATAGACAAAGTGGCCTTGACAGTGAAGCTACTAGTGTGCCATGATGACGACCTGATATAACCCCTAATCCTTGGCCAAGATTGGCTATACGGTCACTCAGTGGACCTAAATCTTAGACAAGGCTCCTTACAAATTGGAACCTTCGATCAGAAGCGAGTGATACCGCTTGACTTCCCTAATAGCTTTCCGCTTGAAGTACGCGATCCTAGACCCTATGAACAACATGCGACGGAAGACCGAAAGATCTTTGGTCAGATCAATCACGTTACGTCTACACCAACCCACGTGGGCTTGGCTATGGACAGTTGTCAATCAGAAGGACGTCAGGAGGTTTTCCCTTGGGCTTCCTGCAAATTAGAAGGGTTAATACCCAACCGCTTGGTCAAATGGACACCATCAGCGGCCAAATGGGCACTATCATCAGCCAAATGGGCACTATCAGCGAACAAATGGGGACCATTACAGGTCAGGTGGACTTAATCAGCATCCACATGGGCAAAACACCCTGCGGTGCCCATCCTTCCACACTTACTACGGACTGGCCTAGATTAAAGATCCAAAATGGAACACTTCCTAATGGGCAGGTTTCGCAAGTGTTGGACCTCCCTTCTTTTCCAAAGTAGAGTGTCCATCCGACCTCTCAACCTCAACCACAAAGGAGTCAACCATGGCAAAGGAACCTAGGCCAACGACAATATCAGACGACACAACGAAAGCAGTAGTATCAGTATCACCAATCAAGCGGCACGAGACAGATATGGGTGCCAAAAGCACAGAAAGCACCGACTGAATTCAACAACGCAGACATTGATACGAAGAAGTTAAAGACAAATCAGAGTCAGTATTCAAAGTCTACTCGACCTTCTTCTACGAGTATGAACACTCGACAAATTTGGATCGCCAAGAAGTACCTTACAAACCAACCCACACCCACGCAGATTTGGGTACCCAAACAGTGTATTATAGCTCAACCCTCAAGCCATGTAATATATAACCCTCAAAAATCACTTCACCCTTCAACTCCACCAAATCCGATCTCATCTTTTGTCCCTCAACAAAAGCCTATCACCCGCACACGAACTCTTAGGAAGTGGGTACCGAAACGTATCCAGACACCTTCTACGACTCCCTTATCTAACATAACTCCCACCCCGATTAATCTACAACCTTGTAATAACTCATTCACAACTGAACCTTATATGAATCCACACACTATAACCCAACACCACTTGTAATAACATCTCATCAAAGCACTGCATGCAATATCTGAAAACATATAGGTGTCTAGAGACCTGCACTAGTTCTGCAAGAAGCATTGCATCAATCACATCACAACACTTGGCTACACGGGTTACACATCGGTTATGGAAAGGGATTACGGTCTCACTTTCATGGGATCATGATTAATTTCCATACTAATGTGTTAATCTTATGTAGCAGATCTTCTACGCACTCGCATCATACATGATGCAGGCAGAAGGGCCATCGGAAGCTGGCCCAGTGCACCAATGGCCAATATTGGAGAACTACTAGCGGAGCCCCATCCTACGGCTCAACCACCCGAATTCCAAGGTTTCCCAGGGCCCATGCCAATCGACGATCCCCCCCAGGGGTTATACTGAGAAGATTCATCGCAATTCTCACTAGTTTCAAGGGCTAGCAGGACCATTAGCAGATGCTAATTTTATATTTGAGGCCAATTTGACTTTTGATGACCGTACTTGGGGCAAATATCAGTTTTTCTCACGAGAGTTTGAAGGATTACAGAATACGGAAGATCTAACGCATGTTTGGGCAAGAGCAAGGTTTATAGAGTATTTCAGCGACCCTTTGCCTAAACCCGACTTCTACAGATGCTATTACTTAATCAACACTTTGATAGCTTTGGAGAACAAGGATCTGCCCGACACTTTTATTTTGCCATCCTTAGTAAATGATCCGCCATATAAGCGGTTTTATCTTTCTAAATATTTGATTCGAGCTGCCATCAAGATTCATGGAACCCACACTCCAACGGAACGAGAACGGTTGGTTCCAGAGCCAATGAAACGTGGAGACGTTACTAAGTGGGAAGAGATTTCGGCGATCACACCTGAGCTTTCAAAACCACTGCGGATATGTATGCAGCATTTTGCATTTCCAGCTCAGGACAGATTCACAATGCCTCACAAGCGCATATGGTTTGGTTTATATTTAGCATGTACTGGACCCCAAACAGTTGATCTCGCAAGCTGGATCATTGATCAGTTATATTTAGCACAACACAGGTGGGAAAGAAAGAAGGTCATCAATGGATGTTGCGCTCTCACGCGCATTGTATACATGTGTTTGGCCTACAATTTACCTATCGAGCGAGCAATGACAAGTGAGGAGCTGAAAGCCTTCAAGGGAACAACAAAGAAAGCTAGGAAGCCTAGCAAAGGAAGAGAAGGAAAGCGAATGAGAGGAACTATCCCCTGCCTTCAGGTGCCAGAATCACCCTCACCACAACCCTCTCCAGAGCAGTCCCCGACAGAAGCCACTCCATCTATACAACCTATTCGCATAAGGTTATCAAGATCGATTATAACGGAGGCCACCACCAGCACAGTTGCTCCTCAAGCAGCCACCGTCCCAGGACCTGCCACCACTACAACAGAAGTTCCCACCACTATTGGTGCGGAAGCTTTCTCTTTTCCGATACCAAACATGGAAGCAGAGCCACTGGATACAACCTTTGATTTTGAAATGCAGGATGCCTTCTCGAATGAATTTCAGTTTTCAGAAGGTCAGATCTTCTCTCAAGAATACGAGCGGCCAAGTTACCCGACCACGCTCGGAGACCAACCACAAGGACAAATAGTGTCTAGTTTCAAGGAAGAAAGAATGGAAACCGACGAAGATGAAGGTGATGACGAAGCCAGCCAGGGCACTCACGAATCCCAAGAGCATGGATAGACAGATGAACAAGGACAGCACACCGACACCAAGGGAGACACCGGTACACATGAAGATGAAACCTTTGAAGCAACATCTTATACACTAGCCATCAAGAAGCTATACCGCACCATGGAGAAAGTTTGGGCACGCAAGAAATTGATTGAGGAAGAGAGTCAAGCACTTATAGAACAGGAACTTGTCTCAGGCGGATTCGAAGAAGTATATATCAGAGGCTTTCGAGAACTTGTCAAATCAATGGGATCCACAGAAGCCTTACGATATTTGCAGAGGAAACGGTTACCGCAGTATGACCCGCGTAGAATCCGTCTACTGACCAAACCTGGTGAATACATTCGGGTACCCACCGGCGGACAATCTTCAGAACAGGCCAAGGAATCACATCTCGTCCCTGAAGGCTCATTGGCAGAAGACACCATTCTCATCGACTCCCCACCCCGTATCACTGCTGTACATACCACCACAGTTGTCGAAGTATCTACCACCCCGACCGCTCCTCCTTCACCTCCCATCCATCCAGTCTCCCCCATACACCCTCCTTCTCCCAGAACAACATCCTCCTTCTCCGGTGGAGTAACAGAAGTCGTCCTTACTCCCATTCATCCCACAATTCCCGCATCAAATCAACTTAGTCTACCCCCTAGCACACCCACCTTTCTATCAAATCCAATTTTCCCACCATCCTTTTCGTCCTTCCCCACACCTGCAACACCCCTTTTCCCATTCCCACCTCCATTAACCTTCTCCCCAGTCTCACCTCCCCGACCCACCGTAACTCCTCTTTCCCCTTTCCACAAGCCGTCCAAGACAACCCCTCTGTAAATTACTCGTCAACCTTTGTAAATCCCCTATTTACACCTACACACTTACCCACGATCACACCACTATTCACAGTCACCGCACTCGACACCACATCCAGCGATATGGATATATCACCACCCACTGCACCTCCCCTCACTTCATTTGTGGCACCACAATATTTAAGCACACCACAATTTTCCACAATCACCACAGCATCCACTTTCCCACCCCCATTCCCCATTCCCCATTCCCTTTGCATCTACACCTACTGCATCTTCGCTTAGCACATCGTTAATATTATCACCCACTGTAGATACTGCATTCCGACAGATGTTCACGTGTATGACTCAAGTAAGAGATGAGTTCACATCTCTGGGAAATAATTATCAGCAGCTGCAGAGGACAACCAATGATTTACAGTCGCAGCTAAATTCACTGACCATCGAGAATGCCTCCCTAAACACTAGATACCAAGAACTCCGAGAGGCATACCACAAACTAGAACTAGAAAGTGAAGAGAAAACCAAAGAGGCCTTTGCTGATCTTGATAATTTGTTAAGGGCATAGACCATTTGCAACGCAACGTTAACACGAAATATGGGATTACTTAGATGACACTTGGCAGCTGCGAAAGAAGAAAACCAGTGCTTATAAGAACAAAATAGAGAGAATCTAGAAGCTGCCTTAGATAAGCCAGACCAACCGCTAAGCCCCAGTCGCTTTAAGGCCGTGCCCTCAAAATCAATGAAAATGTTGTTAGATGATCATATCAGATTGTTAGATCAGTACGACAACATGAACGAGGAGTTTCAGAAACTCAAAGATGAAAACAAGATCTTGCAGTTAAGAGCACCAATACCACAAGGCCTACCAGCTCCTGCGGACCCATCTCCTGACATCCTAGAGGAAGTCAACGCTTTACGGGCCCAGGTATCTACTCTTCAATCACGAATAGAAGTATATGAAGCACCACCCAGACCAGACTCCCCACCGAACCTACCAGAAGAGGAAGAAACAGTCACTATTCCGGTGGAGGAAACTTTTGAAGAAGCCTATGAGCCCCAACCCATCCCAGGCGGACGCGTCACGGCCGAAGGCCAGACGACTTTCGAACTTCCAACTCTCGCATGGATGAAGACGATAGAAGAACTTGGGACAACCCACTCAACACGGGTAGAGGCGTAGTTACACGCCATGGCAATGATTGAAGAACGCATTTTACAGTCCCCCTACTTTGCTCACTTGGCCTTGCGCAGATACATATCAGAGCATGAGCTACAGTATAAACCTTATCTTATGTTAATGGCGGAATATCAGTTGGCCATAGAGAAAGAAGCAGGCATGAAGCCCTCACACGCAACTCAATTTGAGGTAGAAGATTTGCCACTAGATGCACAGCAAGGAGAGATCTATCAACCAGAATGGTGCAAGGATCTCTTACAAAATTATCCCGAGATGATGAGTACATGGGTTAAGGCATCATTACACTTAAAGTACAACCCATGTTGGGGACCAGTGCCACGTCGCCGATCTTGGAAGGCCTTTGCTATTAAAGTACAGAACAACAAGTAATGCCAGGATTGGTTAAATTATCCATATTTCAGGCCACCAACAGGACCACCTACAATCGGATACATGATGGCCACGATTCGTCACTGGCTCCCTCGCTTGAAACATATGGACGATATAACAGCGCACATGACTGTCAAGATATTTGACATGATGCAGATGGTTTGTAAAGTCTTCAGACGTGTCAAGGGACCACATGTAAACACCCCGGACTTCGAGCATGGCAATCTAGATCTTGCATATGATATGAGTACAACTCCATCGCTATGGGTGTGTTATGCCTGGCATTGCAGAATCAAGTATCTACCGGCGTGCTACAAGCAGACCTTCGAAGAAATGTTCACAACCGAATTTTGGGAATACCATTCGGAAGTGTTCATCAGCAGGCCCACGCATTTACTTCAACTCTTTGCCTGTGAACAGATGGTATATTCCACGCATTATCGACTACCACCATCCGATGAACCGCAACCAATTGATTGGGAGAAACTGGAGGCAGATTTGGCCCGAGGCATTCGAATATCAGAACACACCCTCGCTCAGGAACTACTATAGAACTACATCCGACAGATCGCACAACAAGGTTCTGTCGAGGACGACAGAAGCGAGAGGGAGGGGGGTGTTGGCAGTAGCCAGAGGCATAGAAGACACGGAAGCATGTAAAGACAGAGCAGGGAGTCAGTCGAATCATGTTTTCAAAGAATAATGTTTGATAAATACTTTTCAAAACCTCTAACACTGATTTTCATCACTTTTGTAACATATGTAGCATAGAGAACCCCTTTTCTTAATTGATAGCTCCATTTTGTGCAAGCCGAGGAGTCCTTGAGCTTGAGGAGATTAGGTAGAATGAGCGTATCAATTTTGGTTATTTTTAGACACCGTTTACCCTTTCAAATAGCATCTAGGACCTATTTTTTAACTATGCTGTCACTAGATGTGAAACCGATCAAAACTAGTCTAGAAACTATAAAAAGAGCTAGAAAGCTCATTTTTGAGGTGACTTAGTGTTGGTTAGTGTGAGCTTAGAGCCACTTTGAGCTTGTAATTGAGATCTTGAGCAATAGAGTTGATTTCTCATCTTCCATTGTGTCTTGCTTGTCTCTTCGTTGTGTGTGTATGTGTGTGTGCATCTCTATGCTTCTCACCTTCACTCTCACTTCATCTCACGTTCACGATCTTCATATCACTCCTATCTCTTCTGCCGATTGACATTAAGGAGGTGGAGCTTCTTAACGTGGTTCTCACCATTGTGCTAGAGCAACAATAATGTTTTCGGTTTCAAGAATTTGACTATAGGAATGTTCCATTTAGGCACTAAAGATAGGTGGTATAATGTTGCATGCTCAATGGGAGGTCTACTCATATAGAGTTGAAATTCCTTGTCTAACCTATAGACATCTGTTTCCATTATTGGCCAATACACACCTAATTGATTCAGTGTCTGTAAGGTTCTATGCTTCGAATGATGTTGCCCTAATGCATCTATATATACAAGTTGCAACCATTTATCGTGCTCCTGTTCTTCCACATAATAAGTTAGGATTCCGTGATCACTCTATTTGTAAATGCTTGCAAGTATCTAATATTTTTGTGATTTGGCTATTTCATTCTCCTTAGTCTTTACCATTGGATTCTTAAGTCCATATGTCATTTAACCTAGCCTGACACTACTTCTAGATTGAACAAATACGCATCAAGGAGTTCATATGACTCTCGGGGGGATTCTGTGGAAGTTAGTCATGAAAGGTGATTCATCTGAAGTTGATTCCTTTCTTTCCTAACTACCACTTCAAAGTCATATTCCATCAGTAAGAGAAACTATCTTACTAATGTGCAAGTGTTACAAGGCTTGTTCACTAAGTAGAATAATGTTTGGCGGTGTGTTAAAAAATTTAAACTTGATTGCAAGCAAATAATATCCAAAATTTTTGAGTCTATAGATCATACCTAAGCCTTCTTTCTTGGTAGTAGTATAATTTCTTTTTGCAGCATTTAATTTCCTACTGTCATGGACAAAGGAAACCATCTTGAATCTCAGATTCCATGTTATTGCTATATGTCATGATTAGTTTAGAAGCTAGAGAAATCAATGCGTCCATTGCATTTCGAACATGGAAAAACCCTAAGATTGACTGTCTACTTGCTAAATTCTGACATCCAGAGGTCCTGTTCGGATTATTGACATCATTGATGATATCATCAGCTCCTAAACTCGTTTAATAAATCACCCTTGAAAACCTATATAAGGAGGGGTTGACCACATACATACTCAGTCTTGCCAATACCAGTCTTGGAGCTCAAGGGGTCTTGACCACCAAGTAAGTACTCTCCAAGTTCCAGTTCCAGTTCTTGTGCTGTTCCTTGTTCTAGTCTTGTCTAGTCTAGTTCTTGGACATCTAGCTTTGTCCTCTTGTAACCTCATAGTACGAGGTCTTGTCTAGTTATTTCTTATATCTAGATCATCTCCCTGAAGGGAGTTCTTATAACCTAGAGATCTTGCTTCAAACCTATCGGTCTCGAGTTGTGGGACAGCTTGTATCATCTCTGGTCCAGTTATTCATACCTATCAGTCCCGAGTTGTGGGACATCTTGTATCAGTTACGTATTCTTGTATCATTTTTCCTACGTGGGTGTTCTTGTAATTAGAAGTGTATTTCCAAAATCTTATCTACTATAGTCAGAGAGCAAATCTAGTGCTTCCCTGATATTTTTGGCAAGACTAGCTTCTATCCAAGACCAGGCATCATGGAGAATGCTTATGAATAGATTGTAGCATCACTTCAGAGTCTTCAACAACAAGCCAAGGACCTAACTCATCGATAGACATAAGTCAAGATGGGACATCCGGTGCATATAGGTGCACTCCTCCAAGAATTACAAGAATGAATCAGGAATCTTCAAGAAAATCAAGGGAGTATTCAAGTGAATCAACGGCCTAGTACATCGTTCATCAAGGAACCCAAGATTTGCATGCTAGAAAAGTTCGATGGGGATCACATGAAGTTTTGTGGATTTCTCCAGCAAGTTAAATTGTACATCCTTATGCAACCTAATAGATACCCTCACGAGGCATCCAAGGTCGGGTTTATTGGAACCTTGCTCTGCGGTCAAGCATTATCATGGTTTGTCCCCAATCTTGAGAAGAACATGGCAGTACTTCAGGACTATGAGAGGTTTCTTCGAGAACTCACTGTCATATTTGGAGATGTAGATACAAATCGAGTGGCAAAAACAAAACTTCGAAAGATACATCAAGGTAACCGCCCTGCCTCTACCTATGCATCAAAATTTAGGCAGTTGATATGTGATCTCACTTGGCACAAAGATTATTTCATAGCCAATTTAGATGGGGTTTAAAAGATGATGTGAAGGACCTTCTACTCACGATGTCAGAGGATAAGACATTGAATGAATACATCATGCAAGATATTCAATATGATAACCAAATTTTTGAAACACAACAAGAAAAACAAGTATAAGGAAGATCTCGCCAATAGAAACCCTTCTAACCCACTCCTAAAGATGAGTCTATGCATGAACCTATGCAAATAGATGTAACTAGGTTTCAACCTCTAACATCATTGGAGAAAGAGAGAAGGAGAGATAACAAGTTATGTCTCTATTATGGAAATCTTGGACATATTGCAGTTAATTATCCCAATAGGAGAACAAACTCCAGAGTTGTAGCCACCCTTGTAGAGTAGGTAAACGACGAAGTCCAGCTATAAAAGAGACTATACAGTCGGACCATGATATAAGAGATGGTATCATAATTCCAGCTATACCCATAGAAACATGTCTTGCACCCGTCAAGCTAATCATGCCCAAGAAGACCCTTTTTCTTATAGCCCTAGTAGATTTAGGAGCCTCCTCATGTTTCATTGATGAAGGATTGGTTAAGAAACATGGAATTCCTATACTTTAGAAGAACAAATCATTAGTAGCTGAAGTAGTAGATGGACGAACTCTAGTATCTGGGAATATAACCATGGAAACCACACCATTAAGAGTACACCTTGGTGACCATGAATCCCACATATGTTTCAACGTAATATCAAGTCCAGTAAATCTAGTTATCATTGGAATGCCTTGGTTAAAGAAACATAATCCATACATTAATTGGGAAAATAATAAAATCACTCGTTGAGATATCCAGAAGAACTCGACATATGTAGAGCCAAATCCATAGACTATTGTGGGTTGAATAAAGTCACAATAAAGTACATATACCCTCTACCACTTATATAAGAGCTCTTGGAACACCTTGGAAAAGAAAAATTCTTCACAAAGATTGACCTTTGAGGAGCCTATAATCTTGTTAGGATCAGAGAAGGAGACGAATGGAAGATAGTATTTTGAGCAAGATATGGGCATTTTGAATATGTAGTTATGACATTTTCCTCTCATAAATGCTCCAGCTGTCTTTCAACATATGATGAATGATATCTTTCGAGAGTATTTAGATGACTTTGTGGTAATATATCTCAATGATATCCTAATATTCTCCAAAAATCTAGAGGATCATGAATATCACGTAAAGATAGTCCTATAGAAACTAAAAGAAAAAGGGTTATATGCAAAATTGAAGAAGTGCTCTTTTCATTAGACAAAAGTGGAGTTTTTAGGATACATTGTATCAGAGAAAGGAATCTTTATGGACTGTAAGAAGATCAAGGCAATCCTTGATTGGCAACCACCTTCCTATGTTCGAGATGTACAATGTTTTCTAGCGTTTGCCAATTTCTATAGGATATTCATCAGAGATTACTCCAAGATAGTGACACCTCTTACCAAGCTTAGAGGAAACTCGAAATTCTCATAGAGGGAAGAAGCAGAAAAATCCTTTCAGACCTTGAAATCAGCATTCACCACTGCTCTAATTCTAGTTCATCTTGAATCTAGCAAGCCCTTCTTCCTAGAAACTGATGCATCAGAATTTGCTCTAGGGGACATTCTATCCCAATATGGAGATGATGGACACCTACATTGAGCTGCCTAACACCATCTAGAAGGAGCAGCTCATAAAGTTACTGTGTATACAGATCACAAGAACTTAGAGTATTTTATGACCACCCATATCCTCAACAGAAGGCAATCTCGATGGGGTAACTTTTTATCCAAATTTGACTTTGTCATCACATACCATCCAAGATATCAACAATGTCAGTCAGATGCCTTGTCTAGAAGATATTAGCTTGTACCAAAGAAGGGTAAAGAGGCCTTTGATCAACAAGAGAGTGTATTACTCAAGCATGAGCATCTCCAGTTAGCAGCGATCTCTTCAAGTCATCATGAAGATTCAGCCTTGAATCATTTGATCCGTGAGAATCTACCACAAGATGAATTATTTTGTAACGCTAACAAAAAACTCAAGAAGAAAAAGTCAAAGAAGTAAATGAATTTCAAAAAAGGATGGGTTACTATTCTATAAGAACCTATTTTATGTCCCTTCATGAAAACCCAGGATCCAAGTACTTCAACAACATCATGACAAGTTGCAGTAGGACATTTTAGAGTGAATAAAACAATAGAACTCATATCAAGGGATTTTTGGTGGCCTCAAATGTGGAAGGAAGTCAAAGGATATATCCAAACACGTGACACTTGCAATAGATCTAAGTTACTGTGACATAAACTTCATGAACTCTTGCAACCTTTACCTATTCCAGAAAGGTCATGGAGTTCATTATCTATGGATTTCATCATAGATCTACCAAAGTTAAATAAGTATGATGCCATTCTTGTTATAGTGGATAGATCTACAAAGATGGCACACTTCATTCCAACTACCAAGGCAATCACAAGTGCAACCACTGCTAGACTTTTTCTCAGATATATCTTTAGGCTTCATGGATTGCCTGATAATATTATCAGTGATCGAGGTCCGCAATTCATATCGAGCTTTTGAAACATTTTTTGATTCGTGACAAAAGCTTGTTCACTAACAAGACTACGGAAAATTGCCACTTGTTGAGCTCTAACGAATCATCATCAACTGTTGAGCTCTTGTACTACTTGTTAACACAGTGAGTGAGCTTAACTAGCTAAAGCTCAACTGCGGAATTCACCACGTTACAAGGACTAAGCTAGAGCGATATTAGAACACCTCTTTAATCATCAGTAGCTTAGCAAACTTTCTGAAACTGAAAAATTTACAACTGTATTTGAACTCACCAGAATTTCACCGGAACTTCACCGAACTGTTACCGGAATATCACCGTAATCTTACCGGAATCAACTGCAATTCTGTTTGTAATTACTTCAAATGATTGTAGATGAAGTAAGGAAGTAATACTTGAGCTTCCTTCAATAAATGAACTCTTTCTGAAGTTTAAGAAAAAACTTCACCAGTTCAGGATGCCTTTTTACGGTCAGACTTTGTACTGTGTACTCATCCCGTTTCACAAAACTCTTTTGATCAGTTTGTAGTTTAGACTCCTAGCTTCAAGATGAGCTATCTTTCATAAAAACCTTTACACTATGTTACGAGATCTAACTCTCAGAAGTACCGGAAAATGTTTACTGAGAAAAACTATAACTGTTAACTAACTTTCACAGTAACATGAAATCACTCAGATTTCTTCACATACGAAGAATGCGCTCAACCTTCCACATGAACATGTGTTTTCTATTAGAGAAGATGTGTACAAAATAGCTTGGTCTCACTTTGCTCATAGCTATAGAAAACTCTCCTACTATGAGTACTTATTCCTTACCATCTCTCTCAGATGAATACCCGACAATTCAGGTTCTATTATTCATCTCTACATACGCAATCTTTGGTGTCTTCTATATCACTATCCTTGTCTCTTATGGAATTCTTATCTTTCCTCTATATTATTCTCTATATCTCTCAGCTCTCTTAAATACAATTTTTGATCCGGGTTTCAACAAACTCGTAATTCTGGAAACTTCTACGCTGTATATTACAGACGTGATTTTGTCCCTTCACTAAGGCTTTGATTTTCCTGAATGCTTTGTTTCTGCTTCTCTTTGTCTTTCTTCGTTAGTATGTCTGTCTGTATGTCAAATTTGTGAGTGATTCTTCAACAGCTCCCCCTGAATCACTAATTTGCATTATCTGATCTTTCATATATTCTTCTTTTCTTTTATACCTGCCATTTCTTTGAATCTGCTTGTCTTTACTCCATCTAAGCTCTTTGTCAAAATATCTGTTATCTGATCTTTTGTAGATGTGTATACTATTTCAATCTCTTTTTCCATTACCTTTTCCCTAAGGAAATGATATTGAATCTCTATGTGTTTTGTTCTTGCATAAAATACTGGATTTGCTACAAGATACAACGAGCTCATATTATCTCCATGTATGATAGGTATACCTTGATCAATACCCATGCTTTTGAACAAGTTCTGCATCCATATCACTTCTTTAGCTGCTTCCACAAGTCCTTTATATTCTGCTTCTGTTGAAGATAAAGCCACTGTGTGTTGCTTCTTTGAACACTAGCTTACAAGCTTATCTCCTCAATATATCATATAACCATGTGTCGATCTTCTGTCATCTTGACTTCCTGCCCAGTCTGAGTCATTGTATGCTCTCAGCTGCATATCTGACGTAAAAGGATAATATAATCCTTCTTTTATAGTTCTTTTGATATATCTAAGAACTCTTTGTCCTACAACCCAATGTTGATCCTTCGGAAAATGCATGAACTGTGAGAGAACTCCCACTGCATAACTGAGATCCGGTCTTGTTAGTGTAGCATAAATTAAGCTTCCCACTAACAACTGATATTTCCTCATATCTTTAAAATCTGCACCACCATATTTGTTGAGTTTATGATTTACTTCAAGCGGTGTTGAAGCTTCTTTGCAATTCTCCATGTTAAACTTCTTCAGTAAGTTTAGGAGATACCTTTCTTGCGAAACATATATGCCATGATCTGTATATGTAACTTCCATTCCAAGAAAGTATGATAACTTTCCTAGATCACTGATCTTGAACTCTTTTTCAAGTAATCTTTTTACTCCCTTGATTCCTTCATCTGAGGTTCCTGTGATTATTATGTCATCTACATAAATACAAATGTAGATCATACCTTCATCTGTTCTCTTAACGAGTAGAATTGCATCAGCCTTTGAGCTTTGGTATCCAAGATCATTGAGATACTTCACAAGTCTGTAATTCCAAGCTCTTGGAGCTTGCTTCAATCCATAGAGAGCTCTTCTTAATCTGCAAACATGATCTGGGTAACTGGAACTTACAAACCCTTCAGGCTGTTCCATGTAGACTTCATCTGATATATATCCATTCATAAATGCATTCTTTATATCCAGTTGACTTAGCTTCCATCCTTTTGATGCTGCTATAGCAATCAATGTCCTTATGGTTGACATCTTTGCCACCGGACTAAACGTCTCATCATAATCTATGCCATGCATCTGAGCATAGCCTTTGACCACCAGTCTAGCTTTGTATCTGGCTATCCTTCCATCTGCAAGTTTTGTAACTTTGTAAACCCATTTATTTCCAATCACTTTCTTACCATTTGGTTTTGGAACAAGTTCCCAAGTCTTATTCTGTTCAAGAGCATTGAACTCCTCCTTCATTGCTTCTTCCCATTGTTTCTTACCTTTTGCTTCACTGTAATTCTGAGGTTCTTCATCTTCCTTTACTAAGTAAGCATAGTTTTTCTGAGTCAAATAAGAAGTGTCATAGGAATACCTTGTTGGTTGTTTCCTTACTCTGTTTGACCTTCTTAGCTCATATTCTTCATGTGTATCTGAATACACATCTTCATCAAATCTTGGTTCATCTTCGTTTCTCATACCTGATCCAATCCTGGACGTACTTGCCTGCATATGATCTTCATCTCCATTCACCTGCATATGTGATTTTCCTTTTTCTTTCCTTCTTATCTCTTCTTCAAGTGTTTCAACACTATGCTCTTTATCTGTATACCAACTCTTTCCTTCATCAAATATCACATCTCTAGAAACAGTAAACTGTTTGGTTAGAGGACTCCATAACCTATAACCCATTTGTTTTTCATCATATCCGATGAACACATATTTTTCAACTTTTGGTTCAAGCTTATGTCTCAGTTGTGATGGTACATAAGCATAAACAACCGATCCAAACACTTTCCAATGATCAAGTGTTGGTTTCTTACCCCACCAAGCTTCATAAGGAGTCATCCCATTTAAAGTTGTACATGGTAATCTATTTACCAGATATGTAGCTGTATTTACAGCCTCAGCCCAAATATAATTTGGACAATTCTTCTCCTTTAGCATTGCTCTTGCAAACTCAACTAGAGTTCAGTTTCTTCTTTCTGCTACTCCATTTTGTTGCGGTGTATACCTGCAAGTTATTTCTCTTTTGATACCTGCATTCCACAGATAATCATTGAACTCTCGAGAAAAATATTCTCCTCCTCCATCAGACCTTAGTCTTTTGAGTTTCTATCTTGTAAGTCTTTCAGCATATGCATGAAAATGCTGAAAGCGTCAAATACTTCTGACTTCTCTTTCAAAACATAAAGAGTTATCCATCTTGTTGCATGATCAATAAAAAGAACATAATACCTTGAGCCGTTGATAGATCCTTCTTTTGTTGGTCCCCATACATCTGTATGTATGAGTTCTAACACATCATCGTGTTTGTACCCTTTCTTCTGAAATGGTAGCCTATGGGTTTTTCCCATCTGACAGGCTTCGCACTTGTGAATCATATGTTGATTCTTCATATTTGGTAATCCTCTCACAGATTGTTTCTCCACCATAGTTTTGATTCCTATTTCATTAAAATGTCCTAACCTCTTATGCCAGAGGTCTAACTCTGTGAATACTTCATCACCATATGTCAAGGCTTGACCAACATTTCCTTGTACTTAAGAGTAAAAATTCTACCTTCCTTTTTACCATGGACAATCTGATTGTATCCGTTCTCTGGATCTTCAACAAATACTCCTTCATTTGTAAATCTGACTTGAAAACCTTTTTCTACTATCTGTCCCACACTAATCAGATTCTTCGGGATTGTTGGAACATACAAAACATTTGTTAGTAGGTCAGCTCCATTCTTACACTTTACTTTTCCAATTGACCTTACATTATGTTTTGTGTTATCACCTGTTTGTACTGTATGATTTGAAATACCTCCTTCAAGTTCTGGTAACAATTCTATATTTCTTGACAAATGATTTGAACAACCAGAATCAATATAGAATACCTTGAGGTCTTCGTTTTCTGTCACACTTATCGAGTTCATCATCAATGTTGTATGACTGTCATTCTGCGTATCATTCACATAATTGTAGTAGGTAGTGTTGTGAGACTGAATCTGTCCCCAACTTCTTGCTCCACCTCTACCATATCTGCCTCTTTGGCTTTGTCTACCTCTTTGATATCTTTCGCTTCTGCCTCTACTGTTATTGTTCTGATTCTGACTTGATCCTTGAGAATTATGCCAGCAATCATGAGCCAAATGATTGCTTAATCCACAGATCCAACAAGTCTTCTTGTTGTTAGTCTGATTACCTCTTCCTTTACCTTTACTTTTACTTCTGGCATTACCTCTGCCTCTTACAAAATTTGCTTGAGTAGACATCTCTTCTTCATCTTTTTCTTTACCTTTATCACCTTTCTTCTTATTCTTTGCGTGCATAGCTGAACTATGTTGTTTATCTCCGTCTGTCTTCAAATCTTGCTCAAACGTTAGCATTAGTCCAAGCAACTGATTTAAATCTCGTATAAAATGATTTAAAGAAAGTTCAGTTGAGAGTACGAAAGTTTTCCACCTTTCATCTCCTCTCAATCCTGCAAGCACTTGTGCTATCAACCAGTGATCTTCGATATCTTCATCAATAGATCCAAGACTATCCGCCAAGTCTTTCATCTTAGTGATATAATCACTAATGCTTTGACTTTGCTTTTTCTTGAACGTTGTAAACTCTGACCATAAGCTAGCCTTCCTAGCTTTCATCGTATTTTGGAAATGATCTTCCAATGCACTCCATATGTCTTCCGCTTTCTCCAGACCTCTAATGTGTGGTAGTAGATGATCTGTAATTGTATTGTAGATATAAGCTCTTGCCGTTGCATCTTTCTTCTGCCACAGCTTCAAGGCTTCTAACTCTTCTTTCTTTGGTTGACTATTGTCTTCAAAATTTGGCTTCTTTTCTTCTCCTATCACATATATCATTAATTCTTTACTCATAAGTAAAGCTTCCATGTGCATTACCCATGTGGGATAATTATCTTTGTCCAATTTGTCAATAGAGATATGATCTGCCATAATCTTCTTGTTTCTGTTACTTTCGGTGAGTATAATGTTAAAAGGTTTTACCTTTTACAAACCTTTACCCTTGAGAATTACTTCGAAACGTTTCTTGACGCCGTTTGTTGTTGATAATCTCAGCTTTCACCTTTCTTGTGAAAGTTCTTCGAATTCTCTTGTATCTTTACTTTCGTTTCTACTTCTGAGAAACCTTTTCTGCTCTTCAGAATCTTTCTGCTCTGATACCACTGTTGATTCGTGACAAAAGCTTCTTCACTAACAAGAATGCAGAAAATTGCCGCTTGTTGAGCTCTGACGAATCATCATCAACTGTTGAGCTCTTGTACTACTTGTTAACGCAGTGAGTGAGCTTAACTAGCTAAAGCTCAACTGCGGAATTCACCACGTTAC
The DNA here is from genome assembly GCA_020310875.1 of Ceratopteris richardii. NCBI lineage: Eukaryota > Viridiplantae > Streptophyta > Polypodiopsida > Polypodiales > Pteridaceae > Ceratopteris > Ceratopteris richardii. The sequence continues at coordinate 186,359,366 of CM035410.1, read as the reverse complement.
AAGAACTAAGCTAGAGCGATATTAGAACACCTCTAAAATCGTCAGTAGCTTAGCAAACTTTCTGAAACTGAAAACTTTACAATTGTATTTGAACTCACCAGAATTTCATCGGAACTTCACCGAACTGTTATCGGAATATCACCATAATCTTACCAGAATCTTACCGGAATCAACTGCAATTCTGTTTGTAATTACTTCAAATGATTGTAGATGAAGTAAGAAAGTAATACCTGAGCTTCCTTCAGTAAATGAACTCTTTTTGAAGTTTAAGAAAAAACTTCACCAGTTCAAGATGCCTTTTTACGGTCAGACTTTGTACTGTGTACTTGTCCCGTTTCACAAAACTCTTTTGATTAGTTTGTAGTTTAGACTCCTAGCTTCAAGATGAGCTATCTCTCATAAAAACCTTTACACTATGTTACGAGATCTAACTCTCAGAAGTACCGGAAAATGTTTACTGAGAAAAACTGTAACTGTTAACTAACTTTTATAGTAACATGAAATCACTCAGATTTCTTCACATACGAAGAATGCACTCAACCTTCCACATGAACAGTTGTTTTCTATTAGAGAAGATGTGTACAAAATAGCTTGGCCTCACTTTGCTCATAGCTATGGAAAACTCTCCTACTCTGAGTAGTTATTCCTTACCATCTCTCTCAGATGAATACCCGACAGTTCAGGTTCTATTATTCATCTCTACATACGCAATCTCTGGCGTCTTCTATATCACTATCCTTGTCTCTTACGGAATTCTTATCTTTCCTCTATATTATTCTCTATATCTCTCAGCTCTCTTATATACAATTTTTGATCTAGGTTTCAACAAACTCGTAATTCTGGAAACTTCTACGCTGTATATTACAGACGTGAATTTGTCCCTTCACTAAGGATTTGATTTTCCTGAATGCTTTGTTTCTGCTTCTCTTTGTCTTTCTTCGTCAGTATGTTTGTCTGTATGTCAAATTTGTGAGTGATTCTTCAACAACATTCTTTGCAAGCTCCTTGGTATTCAAGCTAAACTATGTATAACCAATCATCCAAAGACTGATGACAAATAGAATGGGTGAACCAAGTCCTAGAACAATATCTCCATTATATCATCAACTATCATCAAAATGACTAGTTTGAGCTTTTACCCTTTGCGGAGTTTTTCTATAACAATACTATCCATACCTCTACCAAGCAAACTCCCTTCTTTGCAAATTATGGACAATATCCAAGGATGGATATATAACTCTCAAATCATGTCAAGAACCCAGCTGCCAGAGAAGGCCTAGTACCTCATGGACATTCACAAAGAACTCAAGGAAGAGATCTATAAAGCTCAAGAACAATATAAGTATTATGGAGATCAGCATTGTGTTTAGAATCCACCATATCAAATTGGCGATAAAGTATGGTTACTCAAAAATAATTTGCAAACTTCAAGGCCTTGTGCAAAGCTAGATCATCAAAGATTTGGTCCATTTAACATCTTGGCTAAGATTAATACGGTCACCTTTCAGCTCCAGTTACCAAGTACCATGAAAATACATCCAATTTTCCATGTTTTCATGTTGGAACTATATCAGATTTCACCATTGAGAGGGCAGAGACCTAGTCCTTCACCACCTATTGATGGTCATGAAGAATTTGAAGTCAAGCATGTCCTAGATTCGAGAATATCTCAAGGAATATTAGAGTGCCTTGTTCATTGGAAAGGGTATGATATCAACGATCGTACTTGGGAATCTAAAGGAAACCTTTAGAGAACACCAATCAAGGTTCAAGAATTCCATAAGAAAAATCCAATGAAGCCCAGACCAGAGAACATGACCGCTCCTAGTGGAACTCATTGCTTGAGGAGGAGGTGATGTCATGGACAAAGGAAACCATCTTGAACCTCAGATTCCATGTTACTTCTATATCTCATGATTGGTTTAGAATCTGGAGAAACCAATGCTTCTATTGCATTCGTAACATGCCATGATCCTAAGATCGACTATCTACTTGCTAAATTCTGACACCTCGAGGTCCTGTTCAGATCGATGATATCATCAGCTCATAAGCACCTTTGATGAACCGTCCTTGAAAACCTATATAAGGAGGGGTTGGCCATATACATACTCAGTCTTGCCAATACCAATCTTGGGAGCTCAAGGGGTCGTGATTGCCAAGTAAGTACTCTCCAAGTTCTAGTTCCAATTCTTGCCTTGTTCCTTGTTCTAGTCTTGTCTAGTCTAGTTCTTGGACATCTAGCCTTGTCCTCTTATAATCTCATAGTACAAGATCTTTTCTAGTTATTTCTTAAATCTAGATCATCTCCCTAAAGGGAGTTCTTATAACTGAGAGATCTTGCTTTAAACCTATCAGTCCTGGGCTATGGGATGTCTTGTATCATCTCTGGTCTAATTATTCATACCTATCAGTCCCAAATTGTAGGACGTCTTGTGTCAATTACGTATTCTTGTATCATTTTCCCTATGTGGGTGTTCTTGTATTCAGAAGTGTAGTTCCAAAATCTTTTCTATTATAGTCAAAGAGCACAATCTTGTGCTCCCTTGATACCTATTCGCATATGCTATTGGGAGATCTATGTTCCCTTCCTTGATCGGTTATGCTAGCACACATCCAATTGCATAATTGGAAGCATCGATATGAAAATAGAATGATCTATTTTGGTCACGTGTTGTCAAAATAAGAGCTGAGCACAAGCATCATTTCAACTCATTAAAAGAAATCTCACATTCTTCAATCCAATTGAAGTTAGTCAAGAGGTTGTACAAAGGTTTAGTAATGATTGCATACATGTGGATAAAATGACAACAATACCCACAGTCCCATAAAATCTTGTACTTCCTTGACTGTCGTAGGTTTGGATAACTCAGCTATAGCCCTTATTTTATCCTCATATGTTGATATATGGTTCTTTGACACAATATGGCCTAAAATTTTACCTTGTCTAACCATGAAGATACATTTTTTTGGGTTTAAGAACACTTGATACTCTCTACACTTGTCAAAGATCTTCCTAAGCTCTAGGATGTGTGTTTGTTTTTTGTGGGAATGGACACACAAATCATCCACATAGAACTCTAAATTCTTCCTCAAAAAGCTCTTAAACACTTGACACATCAATTATTGAAAGGTATCAGGTGCATTTCTGAGCCCAAATAGCATCACATGGGATGCAAAAATACCCCACTTGATAGCAAAGGTCATTTTATGTTGTTCCTCAAGGCCAATGGCTCCTTGATTGTATCATGAAAAACCGTCAAGGAAGTTATTGGAACATCAAGCTTACACTATGGTTGAGGTGGATTTTATCTACATCAAAAGGCTATCATTTGGATTATATAAAAAATGTCCATTGAAGAGTTCTTTTACATATGCTCATTTATTGTATGTTTTTAAAAATATTTTCTATGGATCATTTACTAATGTAAAATTCTAAAGCTTTACACATGTAAAAGGAGAAAAAAAGAGGTCAAATTCCATAAATTTGAGGTGGTTGAGCTTGTCGATGTATTTTCCAAGCCTAATGCTTGATCATTCATATATGAGAACATTATTTATGTACACTTTCAATGAGAGGAGTCATAAGAACATCTCCTTGTAGTTCTTGGAAAGTAACTGCCTTGAAAAGTAAAAGTTTTAAAGGAATTCATGGCCATGTTAGGCATGAATTATGAACTAAGTTAGGAGTGATTGATAGATGTATGATTCCTCAACTTTAGGGGAATTTTTAGGTACAATCCCTCCAAGATTTGAATTCAAATATCTATATATATACACACATGTATAATCACGGATTACTAGAGCACTTCAAGCTACATCCTGAGGTGATTCTGATCAAGACCATACCATAAGTGAAGCACACACTGTGCTCCTCCTTCCCAAGCTTCATGGTCATTCATATCATGTACAATGTGTGGAATATAGATTGAAAAGCTACATCTTGGAGTTCTTCTCATTTGCTGTTACATGCTTACATTCATATTTTCAGTCAACTTCAGTGAGTGATTTCTCTGTGTAAACTTAATCTTTTGCTAGGATTTAAATTAGTATAGGTAATTTGATAAGTCAATTTGCATCATATCAATTTTCATCATCATTGATTCATTATTCTATGAGCTAAATTCACTTGAAGTCAACTAGGTATTCTGGTAGTTCCCAAAATATCGAGATGATACCCCTATCTTACTAGATTTATTTATCTCAGTATGGCTCATCAAATTCATCAAATTTGTTGTGTTACATTCATTATCTAACTAATTAAAAGTATGCAAAAGATCTTTGGTCAATTTTCAGTAGGATGTGAGCTCTGAGTAAATTTCCAGAGTGCAACTCATCCAAAAATAGCAAGTTTTGTTTCATCTATTTTGTGTCAAGTAGTATATATGCAACCTTAGCAAGCACAAGGTGTCTATTCATCATCCGTGAATTTATCTTGGCATGTGTAGAGTAGGTTTTTTCAACACCAGACACATCTTTGGAGTGTATCAACCATCTCCTGTCATAGTGGTATTAGGGCAAAGCTAAATCAATATGGGAGATGGATTTCCTTCCGCCATTGACAAATTGGATAGAAACAACTACTCAGCTTGGTCTCTAAGGATGGAGGCTTACCTTCATGGGAGAAATCTATTTGGATACATATCTGAAGATGATGCCAGCAATGAGAAGCAAAGGACAACCATCACATGAAGAGCAAGAAATGCTTATAACTTGGTGCTCAAAGGATGCACTAGCTAGCTCCTACATCTTAAACTCAATATCTGATTTTCTCTTATCTCATGTGAAAGGATGCAAGACCTCAAGAGAAACTTGGAAAGCACTTGCTTCTTTCTTCTCTTCAAATACTAGAGCAAGGAAGAACCAGCTATGGATGGATTTTACTACCGTGAATAAATTTCCCAAGCAAAGTATGATTGATTATGTCACCAAAATGAAGGTCTTTGACAATTAGGAAGCATTGGAGAAGTAATTGAAGAAGATCAAATCATTAATGGCATCAAGACTGATGACAAGTGGGAATCATTCACAACTGCCATGGACCTATACATGGACATGCAAGTACCTGACCTCAACACCCTTATGGACCAACTCCTCACACATGAAGCAAAGATAAGAAAGAATGGTGAATCCTCAAGAGGTAATCAATCTTCTTCCTTATACTCTGATAAAGCTAAAGCTAATGATAAAAAGAAGAATGAAGATGAAGGTAGCTCTTTCCAACCCAACTTCATAGGAAGAGGAAAAGCTAGAGGAAGAGACAGAGGAGGAAAGCAAGGCAGGGGGAGACTCCAAGAATCTCAACCTTGTAACATCTATGGTTACTCTAATCATACCACTGAGGAATGTTACAAGAACCCAAGGAATTCCAAAGGTAGAGGATTCAATAGAGGTGGCTATGGATCAAATAGAGGTAGATACAATGGAGGATATAACAACAATTACTACAACAATAACAACCATCAAAGTGGATACAGAGGACGAAATGATTACAACAACTACACTGAAGTAAAAGTCAAGAAGACTCACTATTCCTCATGAACCTATCATTGAAGCAGGGTAAGGATGATGATCATGTGTTTTATATTGACTCAGGATGCTCAAATCATGTATCAAGAAATGTAGAATTGCACTTTAATTTAGAAGATCCAAAAAATAAACATGAAGTGTAGATAAGTGATGATACAAGACATTCAGTGGAGAAAATAGGTTATGTCCAGACATCAGATGGCAACATGAATCTTCTAAGCAAGGTTTTGTATGTGCCTATAATAACCAAAAACTTGATAAGTGTTGGACAAATTGTGTAGAAAGGATTGCAGGTTAGGTTTACAAGACATGGAGCATATGTGGAAGACCCGAAGCAAGGATTTAGAAGGATTGGAAAAGGAGAAAAGAGAGAAGTACTCTTCATCTTTGAAGTGGAGGACACCAAGAGCATAGCCTTATTTAACTATGGATCTCAAACACTCTCTGAATTGGAGGTATGGCATAAAAGGATTGCTCATATTGGTGAGAGAACTTTGAAACAAATTTGCAGGGATCAAAGTGTACTTGGATTGCCCAACATCACAAAACAACATATGATATATAAGTGTGGAGCTTGTCGATTTGGCAAAGCTCATAGACAACCCTTCAACAGGAAAGGCCATATCCATCAGGAACCATTGGATCTTGTTCACACAAATTTATGGGGTCCAAGCAAAAAACCTTCTATTTCAGGCTCAAAATATTATGTCTCTTTTATTGATGATTATAGCAGATGGAAAATCATGTACTTTATGAAGCATAATGATGAAGTTTTCAATTGTTTCAAAAGGTATCTTGCTCTTGTAGAGAATCAAATAGGTAGGTGTCTCAAGAAGCTAAGATCAGATTGTGGTGGAGAATACTTCTCAAGTGAATTTGATGCTTACCTACAAGAAAAAGGCATCAAAAGGAGGCGACAATGATATATACACCTAAGGTCAATGGAGTAACTGAAAGAAGGAACATAACAATAGTTGAGGCAGCTAGATCTATGCTAAAGGAAAAGGGTTTACCCAATTATCTTTGGGCAGAGGCTCTATTAACAATCACATACCTAGTAAATAGACTTCCATCAAAATATTTAGATGGTATGACTTCCTATGAGGTATGGAATGGAAGAAGGCCAAGTTTAGAGCATTGCAAAATCTTTGGATGTCTAGCTCATGCTCACATACCTTCTCAAATAAGAGAGAAATTGGATCCCAAAGTAGAGAAGTGTATCTTTATTGGATATGATCAAAACCAAAAGGGATACAATTTGTATAATCCGACTAAAAAAGGCTTCTTAGTTAGTAGGGATGTAGTCTTTGATGAAAATAAATCTTGGTTTGATGATGATAGGAAAGTGAAGCTATGACTTGGAAGAAGATTTTCCATCTCTTCCAACAAAGGAACGAAACCATCATGAAGATAGTGACTCTGAAGATGACTTGATAAATCAAGAGAAATTGAAGCTATTGAAGAACAAAGGGAAGGCTAAGGTGTAAGACTTAGCTCAAGGATCAGAAAGCTCTCATCAGCCACCCACAATATCAATGAGAGAGAAGAAGAAACCAGAGAGCTATGGATTTGATACCTCTTTGGTCACAAAGCATTCAATCTATATAGCTAAGGACTCCAACAATGAAGAAAAAAATCATATGAAGAAGCTCAAAGCAAGAAGGAATGGAGAGAAGAAATGGAAGCACTCATGGACAATGACACATGGGAACTTGTTCCTAGCAAGCCATCAATGAAGCTAATTGGATAAAGGTGGATTTATAAAGTAAAAAGGAATTCAGATAGTAGTATTAATAGATACATGGCAAGGTTAGTAGCCAAAGGGTTGGCCCAAACTCATGGCATAGACTATGAAGAGATCTTCTCAGATGTTGCAAAAATACCTATCATTAGAGTACTTGTTAGCATTGATGCATCTAGGAATTGGAAGCTATATCAACTAGATGTAAAGAATGCATTTCTCAATGGTTGGATTTCAGAGGAAGTTTATATGGCACAACCACTTGGTTATGAAGTTGCTTATCATCCAAATTATGTGTGTAAATTGAAGAAGGCATTGTATGGGTTGAAGCAAGCTTCAAGAGCTTGGAATCACATATTAGTTACCTACTTGCATGACAAAGGATTCAAAGCTAGCAAGGTAGGCACATCCTTATTCATCAAGAGAAATGGATCAGAGGTCATATATCTATGAGTATATATAGATAACATTATAATTAAAGGAAATGATGTCAATGGGATTAAAGAGGTAAAGGCTAGAATGAAAGATGAATTTAAGATCAGTGATCTTGGACCTCTCACTTATTTTCTTGGACTTGAACTTGTCTATATAGAGTCTAGTATCTATATCACTCAAAGGAAGTATGTACATGACATGCTTTCTAAGTTTAAAATGGAAAATACTAAGTGTGTAGGTACACTCATGGAATTGAATCATAAGCTAAGTGCTTATGAGGGAGAGCCTATTGAGGATATCATAAGCTATCAAAGCTTGGTAGGAAGCTTGAACTATGCAACTCTCATAAGGGTGGACATATGCTATAGTGTTAGCATACTCAGTCAATTCATGCGGATATCTATCTTTTACAGGATCAAAATTAATTTCATGGTCTTCAAAGAAGCAACCAACTAGTGCTCTATCATCTACTGAAGCTGAATACAGAGGATTGGCTAATGCAACACAAGAAGCTATGTGGTTAAAGTGTCTATACTTAGATTTGGGGTTACATACCTTAACTCCTCACACCTTTGGTGATAATACAAGTTCACTTCACTTAGTAGCTAATCCAGTTTACCATGCTAGAACCAAGCATATTGAAGTCCATTATCATTATGTAAGAGAGAAGCTAATGAGCAAGGATATTCAATTATCCTATGTTTCCACTAATCTTCAATGTGCAGATATGTTGATTAATTGTTTGGATGGTATCAAGCTAAGCAGGTTCAAAGGCTTGAGGGGGAGCTCTTGGTGTATTTTCCAAGCCTAATGCTTGATCATTCATAAATGAGAATATAATTTATATACACTTTCAATGAGAGAAGTCATAAGAACATCTCCTTGTAATTCTTGGAAAGTAACTACCCTGAAAAGTGAAAGTTTTAGAGGAATTCATAGCCATGTTAGGCACGAATTATGAATTGAGTTAGGAGTGATTGATAGATGTATGATTCCTCAACTTTATGGGAAATTTTTAGGTATAATCCATCCAAGATTTGAATTCAAATATCTCTATATATACACATATGTATGGTTGTGGATTAGTAGAGCACTTCAAGCTACACCCTAAGGAGATTCTGATCAAGCACTATACCATAACTGAAGCACACATTGTGCTCCTCCTTTGCAAGCTTCATGTCCATTCATATCATGTACAATATGTGCAATACATATTGATTTTCAAGCTACACCTTGGAGTTATTCTCATTTGCTACTACAGGTTTACATTCACATTTTCAATCAACTTCAGTGAGTAATTTATCTATCTATACTTAATCTTTTACTGAGATTTAAATTGGTATAGGTAACGTGATAAGTCTATTTGCATCATATCAATTTTCATCATCATTGGTTCATTATTCTGTGAGCTACATTCACTTGAAGTCAACTAGGTATTTTGGTAGGCAATTCCTAAAATGTTGGGATGACACCCCTATCTTGCTAGATTTATTTCTCTTAGTATGGTTCATCAAAATTCATTCTCGCTTGTCTCTTATGTGTGTGTGTGAATGTGTGTGTGCATCTCCATGCTTCTCACCTTCACTCTCAGTACATCTTGCATTCACGATCTTCATATCAATCCTATCTCTTTCGTGGATTGACATTAAGGAGGTGGAGCTTCTTAACGTGGTGCTTACATTGTGCTAGAGCAATACCAAATTTGGTGTTGTTGCGAGGGATCGAGTCTAGGACGAATGCGTAATGGTAAGAGTAGCAAGAAGTGGCGTTGGAAGGTAAAAATTTCAGTTTTTGTTGTTGTTTTTTAGTAGTTTTTTGTGTTTCTCATCTCCTCTATGCTCCTCCTTCACCACCGCATCACCTTCTTCTACTCCAAAAAAATAAAAAATTTCACCATATCCACCCATCCTCCTCATTTCCCTCATTTGCACGTGAGAGAGAGAGAGAGAGCTTTTGTGCTTGTTATGCTATGTGTGTTTTTGAGTTTTCTTGCAAGTACAATGCTCCAGAACAGTAGGAGAGCTTCCAAAAGATGAGAAATCCAAATTTCTGTCAGATCTATCATAGGTGTCAGACCATCGTGATGGTCTAACAAAGCCGACTTTTTTGGTAAGCGTGTATAGCACGGTGTAGGTGATTCTTGCGCACACACGAATCCACATACGCATTTTAGAAATTTGCATTTTGGTGGACCATCACAATGGGATCACGCCATAGCAATTGTGTCGCACCATCATGATTGCCTCACTTCATCGCGACGGACCATCGTGACGGTCTTACACCATCGCGACAGTTGACTTGAACCATCGTGACGGCCACTGACCATCGCGACAATCTCATCGATCCCACACCATCGTGATTGGCCCATGCGATTGCGATGACTCACTTGCCATGTGTCAATTCATGCCATCTTGATGATACCAGGTATGCCATCGCGACGCTTCAATTCCAGACCATCACCATTGGCTCAAGCCATCGCGCCTCGTGACCATCGCGATCGTTCACTTAGGCCATCGTGATGGTTGCATTGATTGTTGACCATCATGATGAGCTCATGCCATCGCAATTGCTTGCTAGATAGACCATCCTGATGCTTCACTTTTGACCATTGCAATGCCTCATTTTGGACCATCGCAACGCTTCACACTCATGGACTATCACGACGGTCACTAACCATCGCGACAATCCTGTTGACCCCATGCCATCGCGATTGGCCCATGCCATCACGACGACTCACTTTCCATGTGTCAATTCATGCCATCGTGACGATACCAGGTACGCCATCGTGACGTTTCAATTTCGGACCATCGCAATTGGCTCAAGCCATCGCACCTCGTGACCATTGCGATCGTTCACTTAGGCCATCACGGTGGTTCCAGACCATCACGATCATTCACTTAGGCCATCGCGACGGTCCCAAACCATCGCAATTATCTCAGATCTTCACGATTGTCCACTTAAAACGGCAAATTTAGGGTTTTATTTTTTGGGCTATTTTGAGGCTATTTTGAGTGAATTTTTGGGTGATTAAGCTTATTGGAGACCCCTATTAGCTTATATTTGAAGAAACGATTGACTATTGTTTTAACCCTCGAGGGCCTGAACGTCCATAACTTCTTCATTCGAAGTTCGTTTTTTGAGCTCTAGGGTAATTTGAGTTTGACACATCTGTGAGGTTAGGAAAGCCAAGGGGCACTTGGGAATTTCATAAGGAGAAAAAGGGACCCTTAAAGGTGTATATGTCCAAGTGCTTGATCATGAATTTAAGAATAGGTCTAAAATTGGATTTTGAGAGGTCTAGCAAGAGCTATCCATGGGCAATCAAAGCAAGGCACGTGAAGAACGCAAGGCTTGGGAAGTGCGACTTCTTGGGCATTAGAGCTATCAAAGAAGCTGACTTGAGGTTGGAAGAATACTCAACCCCCTCAGTCAATTATTGGCTTAGGCTAAATGTCTAGCATTGTGGATTAAATTAGGACGACGATAGGAATGCATCAAGTCCAAGACTAAGATAAAAGTGTACTATACGAAAAACTAAAGAAAAGAACTTAAGTATGACGGAATGAGAACTCAAAAGTACAACGAAAAATCGACTCCCGATGCATACATTGAGACAAGACAAGAATTTGAAGGAATTGAAAACGAAACAAGAAATTAAGAACTAAGAAACATTGACGATCAGAGTGTGTATTGAGTGATTCAGGAAGTAAATTCATGCACCTTAGATCAGGTAAGCATATATGTAAGTCTGATCGATGAAGCCTTAGATCATCATAAGCGAGTGTAGGAACTACTGCACGTTCGTGGGCTCAACAATCGAATAGTTACCCTTACGAGTTGGGCTCAGACACCACAGAGTCAAAAATGGCCTTTGGCATGGAAAGACCAGAAGGAGGGTTAAACGGAACATATTTGGAAAGACCCGAAGGACCCTATAGAACCCAATTATAATACATCCAAACCAACCACCTAGGTGCTCGCATCTATGAGGATGGTTTGCGAACATTAGTAGTACAATTGCACGACCCCGACCAACCCATTGGATTGGAATGTCCAGTGGTGAAATTCGAGAGAGATGCTTACATAGAAAAAGAAGGAACAATGTACATCATAAGTACTCAACCAAATCATACCAATGAGTTCGGTATAGTAAGTCCCGAGGCAGAAGCAAGATCCCAAGGAAAGGAACCACTAGGAGACGAACTTATATGAAGCATTTTGGAGGTACAGATTGGAGCAACCTAGTGAAGTAGGTTTCGTTACGATTTACGAATTCAAGGACCCAGATACACCTGGAAAGGTAGAATATTTGGAAAATACTTTAGAACGAATATTTGTAGTTCTAGATCATGCAAGACATGGCTATACATGGAGAGGCAAGTTAGTATTCCCCCCATCTCGAGCGAATGTAAATATTAGCCATCATGAGGCTGGGACATCCTCTGCCCATGGTGCTCAAAGAGAGAAGCACAAAGAACGGCCAAAAGTAAGTTTCACCCACCCCATAGGGAGGGATAGATTCACCATGGACACCGATAGAGTGGAAAGACAAAGGGAACCGAGAATATTAGGGGGTAGAGATGATTTTCCTCTACCTAGACCATGCGAACACCCCAAGACACTAAGAACCACTCAATTAGTAAAGTCAATGAAAAATTACTTTGATGGGACAGGAGATCCCTATGAACATGTTGCGGAATTTAAGCAAGTGCTACGAGCAGAGCAAGTAGAAGACATGTTCATGCAATACAATGCGTTTGGACTAACGTTAAAGCACATAGCTTTAACTTGGTTCCAACCATTGCAATAAAGGCAATTTAGGGATATTCGTCACTTATTATAGTCATTTATCACGGAATTCTCTAAAAGTGGAATCAAACATGATACTTCAGCAACCCTTAGGAAATTGATACTAAAACATATCCAGAAGCCTTCTCATGATCCGCTGTGCAACATAACCCCCATCCCAACTAACCAACCCCCTTGTAATAACTCATTCACAACTGAAATTTGTATAAACTCAACAACACTCACCCATTGTCACTTGTAATATCATCTCATCAAGCAATGTATGCACTATCTAAAGCATGTAGGTGTCTAGTGACCTGCATTAGTTTCTGCAAAAAAATCATTCCATAAACCACCTCACAACACTTGGCTACACGGGTTACACATCGGTTATGGAAAGGGATTGTAGTCTCACCTTATTGGGATCATGATTAATTTCCATACTAATGTGTTAATCTTTTGTAGTAGATCTCCTTCGCATTCATATTGCTCATCATGCAGACTGAAGGACCTTCTGAGGCTGGACCCAGTGTGCCAATGGTCAATTTTGGCAATTTACTAGCTGAGCCATATCCTATGATAAAACCACCAGAGTTTCAGGGATTCCCAGGACAAATGCCCATAGATGATCCTCCTATGGGATACACTGAAAAGTTCACAACAATTCTCATTGGTTCCAAGGTTTAGCAGGACCCTTGGCAGATGCAGACTTCATCTTTGATGCCATGCTGTGTTTTGACAATATTAAGTGGGGCAAGTATCAATTTTTCTCCAGAGAATTTGAAGAGCTTCAAAATCCAAAAGAGTTATGACACATTTGGGCTAGAGCTGGTTTTACAGAATATTTAATTGATCCATTGCCCAAACCTGACTTTTATAGATGCTACTACCTGGTGACTACACTTCAGGCCTTTGAGAACAAAGATTTGCCCAGAACATTCATTCTTCCATACTTGGTAAATGACCCCCCTTACAAGAAGTTTTATCTTTCAAAAGATCTCATTCGGGTTGCGCTTAAGATCCACGGGACTCATATGCTGACGGAGTGCGAAAGGCTTATTCCAGAGCCCATGAAGCATGGTGATGTTTTGAAGTGGGCAGATATTTCGACGATCACATCGGAACTCTCTAAGCCGTTGCGTATATGTATGCAACATTTTGCATTTCGAGCCCAGGATCGCTTCACCATCCCTCAAAAGCGCATTTGGTTTGGTTTGTATTTGGCCACTACAGGACCCCAAACCATAGATCTGGCTAGTTGGATTATTGATCAGTTGTATTTAGCTCAACAACGATGGGAATGCAAACACATCATCCACAACTGTTGCACCCTTACTAGAATTGTCTACATGTGTTTGGCATATGATTTGCCCATAGAATGCGCGATGACCAGCAAAAAATTAAAAGCATTCAAAGGAACCACCAAGAAGGCCAGGAAAGCTAGCAAAGGACGGGCAGGTAAGCGCATGCGAGGTTCTATCCAATGCTTGCAAGTTCTAGAGTCCCTGTCACCTCAATCGTCTCCACAACAGTCCCCAATGGAACCCCCCGCACTTATACAACCCATCTATATACGCCTTTCACGACCTGTTACCACAAAAGGTACTACCAATGCGGTAACTTCTCAAGCAACCACCATTCAGGAACCTACCACTACAACAGGAGCACTCCCCACCACCATCGATGCGGAAGCCTTTACTTTCCCTATACCTAACTTGGAGGCAGAACCAATGAACACCACCTTTGATTTTGAAATGCATGATGCTTTCTCCAGTGAATTACAATTTTGAGAAGGGTGGTTTTTCTCAAAGGAGTATGAACGTCCAAGTTACCCTACCACCCCCTTGATCAATCGCACGAACAAGCGGTCTCCAGCTCAGAAAGAGAGAGAACAAAAACCAACAATGAGGACGATGATGATGAAGCCAGTCAGGATAGCCATAACTCTCAAGAGGATGTGCAGAATGATGGACAAGAATAGCAAACCGAAGCTCAAGTTGATACAAGTACACATGAAGATGATACATTCGAAGCTGTTGCCTACACTTTGGTAATTCAGAAATTATATCGCACTATGCAGGCAGCCTGGGCACGCAGACAACTATCCGAAGCAGAAAGTCAAGCCATTCTCGAACAAGAACTCACCACTGGAGGTTTTGAAGAAGCTTTCATTCAAGGCTTCAAGGAATTAGTTAAATCAATCAGAACCAATGAAGCACTACGTTATTTGCAGAGTAAACCACTACCGAAGTTCGACCCACGACACATCCATTTACTATCCAAGCCAAGTGAGTATATTCGTGTTCCAACAGATGCCCAATCTTCGCACCATGCTAGGGAAGCTCGACTTATTCCGGAAACCCAACTTGAAGAAGCGACCATAGACATTGACTCCCCACCTCATCCTTCCACTATAACTCCCACTACCACCATTGAAGTACCCACCACAACACCTGCTCCTCTTTCACCTCCCGCCCATCCAGTTTCCTCTGTACACCCCACCTCTCCTAGATTGTCCACGTTTATCGCAAGTACTATAGCAGAAGCCCTCATTGCCTCAACACCCCAAACTCTTCCTGCAACCCTTCCACCTAACCTTCCCCCTGTAGCTCCCACCATTCCATCCAATCCATTTCTTGCTCCATCCTTTCCTTCTTTTCCCATCCCTCCACAGCCTATATTCCCATTTCCCCCTCCAATGACCTTCTTACCCGTCTCACCTCCCCGCCCAACTATCTTTCCTTTATCCTCCCCTCTCCACCAAGCAATACGTGAAACCCAATCTGTAATTTATTCGTCCACCTTTGTAAATCTTGTATTCACACCCACTCATGCACCCACTATCACACCACTCTTCACAGTCATTGCACTCAATACCACATCAAGTGGCATGGATATTTCATCACCCACCGCACCATCACTCACCTCATCTATTTCACCACCCCCGTTAGACACATTGCACTTCTCCTCAGTCACCACTACATCCACCTTCCCACCCCCTTTCCCCTTCCCCTTGCATCAACACCCACACTAATAGCATCTTGACTCACCACACCATTAATATTGTCGCCCACGATCGACACCACTTTCCGACAGATGTTTTCTTGCATGACACAAGTTAGAGATGAATTCGCATCTCTCGGGACCAGCTACCAGACACTACATCAAACAACTAAAGATTTACATGCATAGTTAAACTCTTTAACCATCAAGAATGCCTCACTTAATGCGTGATATCAAGAGCTACGCGAGGCCTACCATTCCCTCGAATAGAAAGCGAACAGAAGATGAAGGAAGCCATTACCGATATTGACAACCTATTACGGGCTCAAACAATAAAAAATGCTACTCTCGCTCGAAATATGGGACTATTACGATGCCACCTCGCAGCAGCTAAGGAAGAGAACCAGCGACTGCAAGAGCAAAATAGAGAAAATCTAGAAGCAGCTTTGGATCGATCAGATGAACCTTTGAGTCCCAGCTGCTTTAAAGCAGTACCCTTTGAATCTATGCAGATATTATTAGAAGATCATGCATGACTCTTAGAGGATTATGACAACATGAATGAAGCATATCATAAGCTACAAAACGACCATAAATTGCTACTGTTGCAAACACCTGTGCAACAACCACCAGGAGCTCTTGAAGTCACACCTCCAGAGATTATAGAGGAACTCAATACTTGATGTGCCCAGGTACTGACTCTTCAAGCACAAATTGCTGCTTACTCCGAGCCCCCCAGGCCAGATTTCCCACCTAAACTCCCGGATGATGACGAAACTGTGTCTATCCTGGTGGAGGACACTTATGAAGAAGCCTATGAACCACAACCCATCCCAGGCGGACGTGTCATGGCTGAAGGCCAAGACACTTTTGAACTCCTTACACCCGCATGGATGAAGTCCGTAGAAGAACTTGGCATGACCCACTCCGCACTGGTGGAGGCACAATTACACACCATGGCTATGATTGAGGAATGCATCTTACAATCACCTTACTTTGCTCACTTGGCCCCTCAAAGGTATATCTCAGGCCATGAGCTTCAATATAAACTGTACTTCATGTTGATGGCAAAACATCAATTGGCGATTGAAAAGGCGACGGGTAAGAAACCATCCCATGCCACTCAATTTGAGCCTGACGACCTGCCATCGGAAGCACAAAACAATAAAATCTTTCAACCAAATTGGCTCTAGGAGTTACTACAAGCATATCTAGAGATGATGCACACATGTGTCAAGGCACCCTTGCATTTGAAGTACAACTCATGTTGGGGACCTATGCCAAGATGCCACTCCTAGAAGGCATTTGCAATTAAAGTTCAAAATAATAAATAGTGCCAAGACTGACTTAATTATCCTTACTTCACTCCACCCCGGGGACCCCCTACAATTGGGTATACGATGGCCACCATTCGCCACTGACTTCCCCGCTTACACCGCATGGCTGATGTTGCAGCACATATGAATGTCAAAATATTTGATATGATGCTGATTGTATTTAAGATCTTCCGCCGTGTCAAAGCACTGCATGTCAACACCCCAAGATTTGAGCATGGTACTCAGGACTTGGCATATGATATGAGCACTACACCATCGCTCGTGGTGTGTTATGCTTGGCACTATCAAATCAAGTACTTACTAACATGTTATAAGATGATATTCGAAGAGATGTTCACAACCGGCTTTTGGGAATACCATTCCGAGGTCTTTATAAGTAGGCCCACATACCTACTTCAATTATTTCCTTGTGAAAAACTAGTGTACTCCACACACTATCGACTTCTGCCTCCTGATGAACCTTAGCCCATCGACTGGGAAAACCTTGAAGCTGATCTTGCACTAGGTATTTGCATCACAGAGCACATCCTCACTCACGACCGCCTACAAAACTATATCACACAAACCCTGCAACAAGGTTTTGTCGGGGATGACAGACACGAGGGAGGGGGTGTTGGCAGTAGCCAAAGGCACAGATGATGAGGAAACATGTGAAGGTGGACTAGGAAGAAGTCGTGGGGAGCCAGGCGGTTTATTTTTTCCAAAGAAACATGTTTTATATTACTTTCTCACAACCCCAACAATGATTTTCATCACTCTTGTACCATATGTATCATAGAAACACCCATTTTTTGTATTTATAAGCTCTATTTTGTGTAAGCCGAGGAGTCCTCGAGCTTGAGGAGCTTAGGTAAAACAAGCATACCAATTTTGGCTATTTTTAGATCTCGTTTAGACCTTCAAATAGTGTCTAGAACCTATTTTTTAACTATGTCGGACACTAGATGTGAAACCGATCAAAACTAGTCTAAAAACTATAAATAGAGCTAAAGAGCTCATTTTTTAGGTTAGCTTGTATGAGTAGAGAATAGCTTAGAGCTATTTTGAGCTTGTAATAGTGATCTTGAGCAATAGAGTCATTGTGTCTTGCTTGTCTCTTACATGTGTGTGTGAATGTGTGTGTGCATCTCCATGCTTCTCACCTTCACTCTCACTACATCTTGCGTTCACAATCTTCATATCAATCCTATCTCTTTCGCGGATTAACATTAAGGAGGTGGAGCTTCTTAAGGTGGTGCTTACCATTGTGCTAGAGCAACACCATCCAAATCACTTCAATGTATGACTCCTTATGAAGCATGGCATGGAAGAAAACCTAGTCTTGGACATTGCAAGGTGTTTGGTTGTTTAGTTTATGTTTATGTACAATCACAAATAAGAGATAAGCTAGATGAAAGGGCAACAAAAGTAGTGTTTATTGGGTATGACTCAACTCAGATGGGTTACAGGTTTTATAATTGTTCAACCAAGCAATTCACTATAAGTAGAGATGTTGTGTTTGAAGAACACAAGTCTTGGTATGATGAAGAAAAACAAAAGTTAACTCTACTATATGATCTTGATTCTGATTCTTCTCAATTAGGAAGCAAGGATGATACACAAGTTTAGGATCCAATAAGCGATATAGATGAAGATCAAGATGAAAGGGAAAAGGATTACAAACTATGGAAGTCAAGAGGCAAAGAAAAGATGCAAAAGTGTGGAGAATGCTCCAAGCAAACCCCTAGAAGATCAACAAGGAAGAAGAAACAACTACAAAGGTATGGATATGATTCCACATTTGTTACAAAGCATTCAATCTACTTGGCAAAAGGTTCAATTTTAGAAGAACCCTCAACCTATGAGGAGGCAAAAGAAAACCCTAATTGAAGGAGATGGATACTTGGGATTTGGTTCCAATGTCACCCAATCAAAAGGTAATTGGTTGCAAATGGGTATACAAAGTTAAAAGAAACTTAGATCGATCAATTTATAGGTACAAGGCAAGATTAGTTACCAAAAGATGCTCATAAGCTCATGGTGTAGACTATGAGGAAACATTCTCACCAGTTGCAAAGATGACTACAATCATAACATTGATAAGTGTAGCTGATGTAACAAACTAGAGACTCCTCCAACTTGATGTAAAAAATATATTTCTAAATGGTGGATAAGTAAAGAGGTATACATATCACAACCTCCATGTTTTAAAAACCCTAATCATGCATCTTATATTTTTAGAATTAAGAAAACATTATATGGATTGAGACAAGCTCCCATAGCTTGGAATTATAGGTTGGTTACATACCTTCAAAATCAAGGGTTCAGACCTAGCAACTCAGATTCTTGTCTATTCATCAAAATGGATCACAATGAGGTTATCTATCCATGCATATATGTAGATGATATAATTGTGATAGGTGATGATGTGAATGGCATTCAAAGGATCAAGAGATATATGCAAGAAGAGTTCAAAATCAGTGATTTAGGTGAGCTCACATTCTTCCTAGGTATGCAGGTCATATACATAGATGAAGGAATGTAATTGACTCATAGGAGATACATTCATGATCTACTTCTTAAGTTCAAAATGGAGAATACTAAACCTATAGGTACACCTTTGGAGATGAATCATAAACTTAGTGTTTATGAAGGTGAGAAAATCGAAGACATTAAAGGACACCAAAGCTTGATAGATAGCTTGATATATGCTACTCATACAAGGGCAGATATCTCATATAGTGTAGGAGTGCTAAGCTAATCATGCACTTGCCACCACACATGGATGCAGCTGAGAGAGTACTTAAGTATCTCAAAGATACAATTAATGAAGGTATGTTCTATCCTTACAGTTCAAATTTGAATATCAAAATCTCTTTGGATGTAGATTGGGCAAGAGCTAATGATAATAGAAGAAGTATCTCTTGTTACTTAGCATTTGCAGGTTCAAACCTAGTGTCATGGAGTTCCAAGAAGCAATCAATAGTTGATTTATCCTCAGTCAAAGCAGATTATAGAGGTTTGACCATAGCAATTCAAGAGGCAATATGGTTAAAAGCATTGTATACAGATTTGGGACTTGGAGTTCAAAACATCACATATTTGGAGACAATGTAAGTTCCATGCATCTAGTAGCAAAACTATTTTCCATGCAAGAAATAAACGCATAGAAGCTCATTACCACTTCATCAGGGAGAAGCTCATGGCAAAGGAGATTGACATTTCTTTTGTTCCAACTAAAAAGCAAGTAGGAGATATGATGACGAAGGCACTTGATGGAATAAAGCTTTGAAAATTTAAATCAATGGTAGGTATTCAAACTATTAGAGAATGAAGATTGAAGCATACTTTAGCTTGAGGGGGATCTGTTGGAACATCAAGCTTACACTATGCTTGAGATGGATTTTA
This sequence comes from Ceratopteris richardii, assembly GCA_020310875.1. Classification (NCBI taxonomy): domain Eukaryota; kingdom Viridiplantae; phylum Streptophyta; class Polypodiopsida; order Polypodiales; family Pteridaceae; genus Ceratopteris; species Ceratopteris richardii. Next base: position 186,339,149 of record CM035410.1, on the reverse strand, counting down.
TATACATAAAAAAGCTATCATTTGGATTATGTCAAAAATATCCATTGAAGAGTTCTTTTACATATGCTCATTTATTGTATTTAAAAAAAAAAATATGGATCATTTATCAATGTTAAAGCCTAGAGCTCTACACATATAAAAGGCGAGCTCGAATTCCACGAATTTTAGGTGGTTGAGCTTGGAAATCAATGAATCAATCAATCACTTAAAAGTAGATCAAATGAGATTGTAGGAAAGTGAACTGATTCTCTTCAACAACCTATCCCGCCTTCATTTGAATTCAAAATCTACTTGTAGAAGTCATGCAACACTTCAAGTGTCTATTTAAAGACTCCAAATCACTTGTAAATTATATGGAAGCAATATACATATACTTGTGGCCATCATTCTCTTGCTCCTTTATTTATCTCCATCATTTTCTTCAACAACAATCAACTTTAAGAGGTTGCTGCTCTCTCTACAGAGCTCCAAATTGGATAATTGAGCACTCATTAGAAAGATATAGTTTCTAGTTTATGTATACAAATTTTCAAAGCATTTGACTCAGTAGATTTGGATAAATTGCAGTTTCTCTGTCTCGGGATCTATCTCTGCGCATCTCTAAAATTTAGGAGGTACTACTGTTGAGTGTCATGTTCATTCCAAAAGCATATTTTGCTTATTTCTTGTACTCTTGTGCATTTTATACACTGGACCCTATGTGTATCATTCCTCCAAAATAATTTTTTCCAATTATAATCATGTTGGCTGCTATGAGCATTTGAAGTTGATTGGTTCATCCAAAGATAGTAAGTTTTTTGAGCTAGTCAATGCACAAACCTATCTGTTTTATAGCGACTCTTTCTATTTGATGCTCCAAAGCACATAATGGATTTATTGCATTTAGCCTATAAGGTATATTTGAGTCTCCATAAGCTCAAGATCTGATCTTGTGCTGATTGGTTGGACCAAACTTCATCGCTTTGCAACTCACCTTTCTACCTCCTATAAGCTTCTCAAAGTTCTTTTAGTTGTAGAACTCCTTGCTAGCTACACATTCTAACAAGAACTCCGTGATTATGAGAGGATATCTATCTCGTATAGTTGCGGCATTAAATTTATTCAAGTTAATGCATACACATACAGCTTTCCATTCTTCTTAGGGACTACCAGAATGTGGGATATCCATTCTATATGCTCTATTTCATAGATAAATCCCGCTTAAATCAACCGATTAATTTCTTCTTTTATTTTAGCTGCATAGTTGTCATTTTAAGTATAAGGTTTTTGTTTAGTTGTCTTAGCTTCTAGCATCACAAATGTTTGGATCCACTCCTTTTAAATCTTTGTAAATCCAAGTGAACACATCTGTATATTCCCTTAGAAACTCCATCAACTCTTATTTCTCTTCTTCACTTAAATCGTGTCCTATATACGTACACCTTTCTTCTCCTTCTTCAACCATTAGTACAATTTCCTTAGTTTGTTCTCTATTATCATAAGCTTCTCCAGTGAGAGCTTCTCTTTTAGGCATTCTTACCATTGTTTTTTTATCCTCGACATCATATTTTTTGAGGTTGTTTGGCACCTCAAATAGTGATTCTTGATCTTTCTCTTGTGTGGGAGGCTTTTTTATTTCCTTCTTCTTCTCAAGCTCAGTCTCTATTGGCTTAGTCATTGTCCCTTCTCGATTACACTCAATGTATTCATGAGTTTTGGCTTCTACCAAGTATAAGTATTCATCCTCAGAAGAGCAAATGGGCTCCATGATGATGGATTCTAAGTCCTCATCACTTACTACTACTAACTTGTCTATTATATGGTCACATTGCTCTATAACTGACTCAAACAAAAGAGGTTTTATCATGAAGATGGATATATCATAGCCATCTTTTTCCGAATGGGGTGTCCATTGTTCATTGTTCCTCATTCACTGCTATGTCCATGGTGACTAATATCTCTGCCCAACCATGAGGTTCAAACTCTTCGTTTGGGAATATCATAGGCGCATAGGCTGGGTCTTGTATGGTTCTAGGGTGTTGTGTAGCACCTAAGTTTCTGGCTTCTAGTGTCTTCTCCTCTTCTGTAGCAACCTTACACATCCATAAATGGGTGTTATTGTGCATCCATGAAGGATCAAATCCTATGGACTGCATTGACTTTATCTCCTCAGTCATTTTATGGATGATATTCCATTGCAAAGGAGGCACATCTCTATTATGTGAATAAACCTTGAGATTGACTTTGGTGGTTATGCCTAAGTGTTGCAAGTACAAGGAATTGGTTTTCCAATCTTGCACTATTTGCATTTGTCTCATGAATGGTTGTCCCAAGATCATCTCATAGGCATGGTTCTTTCCAAACTCACAGACGGCAAAGGTGTGTTCAACCTTTATACCACAAGTGGTGAGAGTAATTCCTTCCAATATACGCAAAGGCATTTCTATATGTCCATCAGCCGCTTGTAACTTCATTATATTAAGCCTTAGAGATGGCTTGCATGAACGTTTCCATAAGGAAGTGGTGGAAATCACCACTCCTACTCATGATTCTAGAATTGCTTTTGTGGTGTATCCTTGGTAGGTGATAGGAAGATATGTATTTTCTTCTTCCTCTTTGCTCATATCTCCTATCTTATCTATGGGTATTTTTGGCACCTTTCTTTGCAATCGTTCTTGAGTGTGGGAGTTAGCAATATCCAGCAGTTGGTTTGCTACATGCTTCCACAACTTAGGTCTGACTTTCAGCAACTGTTCTAAAGTGAGATGAAATTGCACTTTAGTTTTCTTTGATACATCTATGTTCCTAGGAAGAACTAACTCATCATTTCTAATCAAGAAGGTGGAAGCTCTCATCTTCAAAGAATTTGATTCCCTTGGGCTTCTGAAGTGTGGCAATTCCTATAGGGAATTAGATTTAGAATCCAATCAATTGCTTGACTACACCTCATCCTACTCCCCATACATCGAAGGAATATTGTGAGGAAATTAATCCTGAAGTTCATCTATCTCTTGAATAGGTGGTGGAGCTTCTTGCTCTAACCTCCATTTCTGTTCTTGAATCTCTCTCAAGAATCCTTGTGAAAAATTTTGGATTGAGGAAAATATTCCACCTTCTATAGAATTGAGAGCGGTGAGAATTCTCTAGGTGTGCTTTTGATGGAAGGATCCTTTTTTGGTGCTAAATGATATGATCTAGATGCTAGTTGTTCTAATCTCTCTAGCACTCCTTGGAAGTGCAATTGTGGCTTAACTAGGTTACTCCGGTTAACCTATTGGGTTGCTTCGAACATAGCCTAATCTAGTTCAACAATTTTCATACAAAGCTTGGTTCTTTCCATTTCTAGGTTTGCTCTTGGATAACTCTTGTCTAGCTCTATGACGTTGGGTCTTTCTCACAATCGGTATTGATATGCTTTGAACATCATATCCAAATCCTATGGGATAGGTTCCGCTAAGAATGACTATGGCTTTGGTAATGAGGAATTTCTAGTGATTCTTGCGAGGGTAATTCTAGGATTTTTGCCTTGGTTTCCTTTAAACTCCCTTCAAGTTCAGCTAGTTTTCTATTCTACTTTCTCTCAGCTCTCTCTTGCTAATCTTTCTAGGACTTGGTTTTCTTTCTTCTTGACTTCTCAATTTCACTATGTTTTGAGGTTTTAGCTTGGTCAATATGTTGGGTTTGTTGTTGTCTAGGCTCTGATCACTACGTGAAGAGGCACGAAGGTTGGTGAAGATACATTTGATGTCTGCACAATTCCTCTCACATTGATGGGAGTTATCTTATAGGCATTGGTTGGGTTTTTGTGGCACTCTCATATGACATGCTCTTTGGCACATTGAGAGCAATATCCTTGAATTGTGAAATAATATGGTTGGCACATTGAGAGCAATATCCTTGAATTCCCTTATGAAGTGATCTCCTTGGCATCTAAAACAGGGTCCTCTAGAGGATTATGGTCTCATTTGTCACATGGGGGTCTGGGGTTGGTATACATCATATTGGCATATTTAGGTTCCCAATTGGGTTCCAATATGGGTGCTTTGTATGGGTAGGCTTCAAAGTGTTGTAGGGACTCTAGGTAGTATGTTGGTGGACTATCTTCTTGCATAAAATTGAAGCTTTCAGCATTGGGATCCTTTTCTATGATCGATGGGGATGTTGGCTCTAGTGTCCTATTGAGGTTATCCTCTATTGATGCATATTTCACGGAGATTACATTAGTAGGGGGTGGTGATTGTCATCCCAACACTCGTAGGGGTCTACGTGGTGCTTGATAGTGTGGTTCATAGTTCTCTGGGGATTGATAATAAGGGTGTTGTTGGTACTAGTCTTGATATCTACCTAGCTATGGATAAGGCTATTACTAGTTTTTCCTAACTACCTGCTTGTTATAGGAACAATCTTGAGTTGTGTGGTTCATATATTTCCTCTCAATTGAACAATCTCGAGCATTCAAGTTCCCTGGGTTTTGAACCATCAACGGGCACACATTGGACATGTGATCCCCTCCACAAGTATAACAATATTTTGTAGAAACCATTCTAGGAGTTCGCTTGGTTAACACACTAGCTTTTAGCCACTTAATATGTCGATTATTCTATAGAGGTATAGGGTTTGGAAGTGAGATTGGTCAAGGAATCTGAGTTCTTGTAGATTTTTGAGAGCTTCAAATCAACACCCAAATTATCCTCTATATTTATATAGATTCTCATGCACCGCTCTATGGTTCGGGGTTCCTTAAGGTAGACATATGATCGTAGTTTTGCACTCAATAAGCCATCTAGAAACAGGGAAACTTGTTTAGCTTGAGTAGGTATCTCAATGTTTGGTCTAAACCTACATCTTGTTAGCCTCACAACTTATGAGGGGTTTGTTTAAAGCTATGGATTAATGATGAAGTGTTGTGTCTAATTCTACTCTTAGAAAACTCTGTGGAAGGCTTCCAACAACTTATGGATATACCTAAACTATCCTTGATGCAGAGGTTGGAACCAAATTAGGGTGGTATTCTTGAAGGTTAATCCAAAGGCATTTTATTGAGTGAAAAAATGCTCAACTTGTTCAGCTGTTAATACTTGCCTGAATTTCATAACATGATAGTAGGGATCATTGGTTCCAAGGAAATAATTATTCATGGATTTCACTAGTTGTGTGGGTCTTGAAATTCTTGGGGTACCCTTTGAAGTATTTCTCTGGCAAAGCATGATGGTGGAACTTTCGTCTTGAGAGCTCCATAATGATACCCTTTCAGTAGAAACCTGAACTTCCATGCCACACATAGTACTCTGCACATGGGGTGTAGAATACACAGAAAAAAGCACACAATACAGAGACCATGAACACATATTTCTTAGGTCATAGAAATGAGGTTGAACTTACAATCTATGACTGAACAGACCACTATATGTTTTATTAAGGAACATATATAAACGTATCTGATGCCATTTGACCTTTCACATGGACATTAATGATAATAATCTCCCACTAAAGGCCAATAGGGCCAAAGTGACTATGGGAGAAAAAACATAACGTTAAAGAATACTTGAGTGTAAGTATACAAATGATACCTCCCACCTGATGGGCATGTTACACAATGTACAAGTGTTGCAGAGCTAAGAAGAGCAAAAGGCAGAGAAAAAGATGGGCCCCAAAATTTTTCCGATTTGGACACTTTATTTTTGTATCATAGCCATTTTGTAACATATTTTCCGATGTAAATGCACTAGAGGAGTACTCTAGATGCATACCCATGGAGATTAGTAGCTTACCCATGTAAATTAGTAGGAAATTAACCTTTTAGTGAATAAAGTGCCGGTCTCTTGTGAGAAAGGATCATTTTTTTGGGGCACATGTATATAAGTCAATTTGTGACTCTTTGTAAAGACTTTTGACCATTGTGAGAATCAAGAGCACAGAAATTCGAATTTGTGTCTTCTCCTCTCTGTATCATCTTCTTTGTGAGCTTGTGTGCATGTCTGATGCTTGAAAAGAGTGTTTGGAAGCATTGTCTATCCATGAAAGTGCTTGTTTCCTGTTGTTAAGGTGTGTGTGAAGTGTAGGAAGTGCTGAAGTGTAGAAAGGTCATTCCCACGACTTAGTATTTTGCTCATAACTTGAAGCAGAAGTGTCAGAATTGAGTGAACAGAGACCATTGGATGCGTCTTCTCGAGAGCTTTGAAAGGAACCCGCTATTCACTATATTCGGAGTTCAGAGCTGAGAGAAAAGCTCGATTTACTGTTGGCTTTTGCTCCAAGTATCGTGACACCTCAATAGATCCCTGAACCTTGTTTGGAATAGACTTAGACTTATTTACACTCTTTGGGAAGCTCATTTGCATTGATCATCATTTGAATGCATGTCTTCATACACTCGGCTAGGTTTTGATACTCCTCGGATTGATAAATGAAGCGTGAATCCCCACTATATGCACTTGAGGGGGATCGAGGTATAGTCTCTTTCTCCACAAGTCCCTAAGTTGGTACTTAGGTGCACACGTTTTTGGCACCATTGCTGGGGAAGTCGAACCAAACCAAGGCATTCGTGTGATGGTAAGTAGCTCTTAGCATTGAAGTGAATTGAGGAGTTGGTGAATTTCTCTTCTTTGGTAAGTCACACTCATCTACACTTACTACTTCTTGCTCTCGGAGTGTATGTAGTGAGTTGATAGTCTAGGGAAGTGAGTGGAGTGAGTAGAGTAGGAGGAAGAAGGGAGTAGGTTAGGAAGGTAGAGTAGCAATCAACTTTTGTCTTGTTAAGTCTTTGTAGTTAGGAGAAATTCTCAAAAAGTATAAAAACCAAAAATTGTCTCTTTCAAGTCACTTGTCTCCAAGCAAGTAGCGTGAGCGCTGGAGAGTGAATATCATGATCGGGGAACAAGACCATTGACCTACGCAGAGCAAGAAGGAGTTGTAGAGAAGTGGGAGAGTAGCTTCCAAGGTAATCATACCCACCCCTTACTCCTAAATTCTGGTGAAATCAAGCAACTCAGTGAAACGATCTGTGGTAGATATCATGAGGGTCATACCGGGGTAAAGAAAATTTATTTTTGTGATTCAGGCATTTGGAAGAGGGGAGAGAGGCTTTAAGACTACTTGTATTCACTTAAAATCTAAATACACTTGCTGAACATTGGAAAAATGTCAAGTATCGTGTTCTCCCGCGGTTGAGGTATCGTGATACCTGGATATCGTGAACTCCTGTGGTCAAGTATTGCGATACTTACATTGGTCAAATATCATGTATCGTTGAGAAATCCTCACGATACTAGTCTGATATCATGTATCGTGTATCGTGAAATTCTGATCACGATACCTGTTGTGTATCGTGTATCGTGAAATTTTGATCGCGATACCTGTTGCATATCGTGTATTGGGAGGTAGCTTTTCGCGATACCTATTGGATATCGAGTATCGTCGAAAAATTTCTCGCGATACTTGTGAAATATCGAGTATCGTGGGACACGGAAAACGATATTGGTTTAGTATCAACTATCATGGAAATTATCTTAGCTGAGTATCGTGTATCGTGAATTTTTTATCGCGATACCTGTTGCATATCGTGTATCGTGGAGGTTTCTTTTCGCGACATTTGTGGAAGATCGAGTATCGTGAAGTTCCTAGTATCGAGTATCATTGATTGGCTCACGATATCGGGCAAGTATCGTGTATCGTGATCTGTCTAGTTGGTCGAGTATCGTGTATCGTGTGGGCTCAAGTATCGAGTATCGTGGCATTTTTCCAGTTAGCCAAATATCGAGTATTGTGGAATTCTTTTGGGTTCAAGTATCGTGTGTCGTGGATTCATTGCCAGTCTTAATTCAACCAAATATTCCCTAGAATTCAGACCATCAGTAAAGAACTCTAGGAGCTAGAGGTTGGCTAAATTAGACTAGAATTCTTCAATTGAATGAACCTAAGATCTGGAAGAACCCTAGGGAGTCGAAGAAGTGTCATTTCTTCTGTAGGAAGTGTTGCCAAACCAAGTAGTGGTTCGGCAACACTTCCTACAGTGAAACCTCGAGTGACTCGGTTCACATTATTTTGAAACCTCGAGTGAGTCGAAGGAAGAAATTCCCATGGCTTTAGAGGATATGCAGAATTTTGTACCAATAATTGGCATGATGTCAAATATTGAGGGTGAATATCAGACATCTTTAGAATATGTGAACACCAACCAACATGGGATACCTATCTACCTAGATGGTCTAAACCGATCAGTGGCCAGACTAAAGAAAGCTACAGACGCTTACATAGTACCTAGACCAGCAGTTAAATATGCAAGAGGGTTCTATATGGACAAAAGAGATATTCAGTATGTTGTTACAAAACACCCTGAAAGCATCAACGAACAAGGGGAAGAAGGCAATGCCCACAACCTTAATGAAGAGGGACATGAAGAGCAGATAACCACCCCTAGAGGGAGATCCACGGTTGTTAGGGTTTGGAGAGGAGACCTAGTTCCCCAAGATGATTCCCTCATGGATGTCTATTTGATCAATGGGATGGAACATCTCCTCAGAGCCCACTCTTCGTTATGGGAAGTGACCAATAACCCAGTCACCATCTATGAGTTACAAGATCCTCAACTCCCCACCATTATCACGTATTTGGACAAAAACCAGAGGAGATACTGGCCTCTAACGGAGTTAGAAAGAGCAGGGTTGAAATATCAGAACATCCCAGTGTTCCCTCCTAGGGATCAAGCTACTACTTCTTAGAACCCCCAAGGAACTTATCAAGATAATTCATATCAGCATTCTGGACAGACACAACAAACGCATATACCGGTCAGACCACATGTGCAGTTTGCTATGCCGGGCAATAATCCTAACTATCGGCCTCAACCACCAGTTGAACCAAGGAATAGAATTCCTGTCCCAGATAGACCACCTGTAGTAAGAGGACCTGGTATACCGATAGGAAGACCAATTTTCCCTGTGATGCCTAGACCACCTGAAGCAGGAAGAAGATTAAGACCTATTCAAGTTTCTAAATGCATGAGAAACCACTATGATGGCTCCAATGAACCTTACAATCACATAGCTGAATTCAAGCAAGTAATCAGAGCTGAACAAGTGGAAGATTTCTTGATCCAATATGAATCCTTTGGTCTAACTCTGATACACACAGCTTTAGCTTGGTTCCAGCCATTAGATCCTAATAATTTCCAAAACATGGAACAAGTCTATCAAGAATTAATTGAAGAATTCACCAAATCTGGGATTAAAAACAACTCTTCCTCATTGATCCATAGTTTTAATCAAGCTCCTACGGAATCAGTGAGATTGGCAGCAAGAAGATTTAAGTAGTATGTGGATAGATGCCCTGTTGAAGAGAGACCCACTCAAAACAAAATGGTGTCATTGTTTTTGGAAGGATTAGTAAATGGATCATTAAGATCTCTGGTATATGTGAAAAGAGTTCAAACTTTGCAAGAATGTATGAAAAAATGTATTGACCTAGAGGACAATCTAGCAGAAGACTTGAAAATACCTCAAGGCAGTGTGAAAAGTGAAGATTCCGCCAATAGCACATCAAACTCTAAGAACAATGTAGATGAAATAGCCAACTTAGTAGCAAAGAAATTGAATGTTCAAGGGCCAAGGAACTACCCCAACAACCCAATGAGAGTACCCATGCTTAGAAGGTGTGTGCATTGTGGAGGTGATCATCCTTCTCATTTGTGCACTAGGGGAGTAGTCCCACCACCTGCTTATGCTTACAATAGACCACCCGCCCTGGGCCCTCTACAATATTGTAGCATAGAACAAAAGTACACAAATCACAGCACAGAAAACTGTCCTTACAATCGGCAGTCAAGACCAGTACAACCTCTCATGAGACCTTATGGATACCCTCAGAGAGATCTAGGAGGGGAAGCTTTTAGATATCCCACATACTAGCAACAGGGACCAGCACCACAACCTTATGCTTACCAAGGGTACACTCAACCACAACCAGTGTTAGGTCAACAACCACCCCACCCTCAAAATGTTGTCCCAGTGAAAATAGCTCAACCTGAAGAAAACCCAGAGAGAGCAATAGTCCCAGCCACGCCGTTGGCAAGTAACGAACCATATGACCCATCCTATGACCATGTTCAAGGGAATTATTCCGCTTATGAGAGCTCTATAATTGAATATGGACAATCTTACGAGCCATATGCATATGGCATGGAAGGACCAGATAGTTCTTATGGATATGAGCATGATTATGTGTCATTGATGTACACAGCTCCCAGAGCACCCATACCCTCCCGACCAATGAATATACTACCTGCACCTAGAGGAGGTGATCATTTTATCAGAGAATGTACATTACCAAACCCACCACCACCACAGCAAGTTTGGGAAGGATACTGTAGTGATTGTGGTAAAGAACACCTTTTTAGGGATTGCCCCAAGAACCCCAACAAAGTTAACTCGAACGTGTATATCAACGTGATATAAGTGATAGAGTCATCAAGGAGTGATAAGGAGTAGACCATGCCATTGAAAGCAATAACAAGAGCTAAAGCTAGAGAGACCCCATAAAAAAATGGAGAGAATGATCAAGGTGACAGAGAACTGAATATACCCACACCCCAAATAGTTGAAGACTCGGAAGAGCTTGGGAAAAGTATTACAAGTAGACGAACACAAAGATGGAAGAATCGTAGAGACAAGATGAAGAAAAAGAAACTACAACAAAAGAAGGAAAACGAAAATAGTGAATGAGGTCAAGAAGAAAAACAGAAACTTAAAGGAGAAAATCAAAAGGGAAAGTATAAAAAAGAAGAGATAGGATCAGTTTTAGCAGATCCCATGCCGGAAGAATTAGCCATGTGGATTCAGGCGTACCAGTCACGAATAAGAGCAGGACCAACCTTTGAACAACATGAAAAAGAATATCCTAGAGGTGAATTAAAGAAAGAAAGGTTGGAGATGTGTAGAAAATTAATTGAAGTAGCTCAACAGACCCTAGAAAAACCTATTCTTCGACTACCCAATTCACGAATTCTTGAAAAAGAATTCCAAGAGTGTGTCATCCCTAATGATCCCGAGAAAGGAAAAGAAGGTGAGACACGTGATGGAAATTACTGCGAGGATAAACGAGAAGGATTCGTTGTCTCCGAAGTAGACGGGGAGTGGCCTAAAGACTTGTGGGCAAGAGTCCAAGAAGATAGATGGAAGAAAGTGAAAGGAATTGAACCACCCTTTGAGGAGTTAGAAGCAGAAGGTGAATTGGAAGACTCAATACCTGAGTTGAATTCAAAAGGATTATTACAAGTTGACAAGAGCAACAAGGAGAATGACGGTGTGAAGGCTTTGCCAAATTACACAAGGGAATACGAACATAATTATGAATTATACTACATTTCCTCAATAAGAAAAAAAGAGCAGAACCCATCAATCCAAACATCGGACATCATACAACATCTTAGAAAGGTAAAAATCCCTTGTACTCTGACATTGGAAGAACTTTTGAAGATAAAACCACATTTGAAAGAGAAGATAACCAGTCAATTGGAGACCAAGTCAGAAGGGAAGGAGATGCCTGATGAGGTGACCACAATCAAAATCCCAGTCGATAAGGTTGGAGAATTCAGCACGGGAGATGAAGGAAACACATGCCTCCCAATTACTTATAGAGGTTACATCACTAAAGCTATCTTAGATTCTGGAGCTGGAGTAGAAATCACGACTAAAGAAATTTGGGAGAAATGGGGAAAACTAGCTTTAAGACCAACACGCATGAAGATACAAATGGCAGACGGACACACTAAACGACCCTTGGGATTATTGGAAAGAGTAACTTTTACCACCTGCGGAGTTGAATTCGAGCACACCTTAGCAATCTGTCAATTTGAAAGGGCTAGCAATTATGAGATGATACGGGGAAGACCCTTCATGAGACAGCTGAAGGTAGTGCAAGATTGGGGAAAAGATGCAGTATACTTACAGCATGAAGGAACCACGACCAGAATTAATCTCCACACATACACATATCAAGATGTTCCCCTCTTGCAATGGAATCCGATTCATAAGGAGGACGAGCAGTCGATTCACAGTATAGGTTCAAGTGACCAATCATGGATGAACGAAGACACTCATCTATGGATATGCTAGACCGAAAAAAAGGAAGAGGAAAGAAAGAAAGGATGGCAGCAAAGGCAAGGAGTCACTAGGCCTGTACAAGATCCAGCTTACATGCCTCAAATATTCCTAGATGAAGAATTCGAACCTCATGGTTGGATGGAGATTATTGCCACTCTCGATCTGTGTGTAAACGAAGAAGTGATAACCATGAATGAATGCATTGATGAGGAAGGATATGACATAAGCCTATACATAGCCATTCTTCAAGAGGCTGAAGAAGGAGAAGTAATTGAAAAAGAATGGAAGGAGGATTATGAGAGCATTGAAATGGAGCATGAACAAATGGAGGCAGAAAGTGGAAATCAAAGAGTAAGTGTCATAACTAATGAATTAAATCAAGAAATGACACAGGAAGAAGAGCTTGGATTAGATAAAGAAAAAGACGACGGAGAAAACAAGCCTCAAGATCAATTCGAAGTGCTTGCCCACTTCAAAAAATATGAAGTAGAAGAGAGGAAAATTACTATCCAAATGCCAAAATGAGAAGCACAACCAGGAATAGCATATGACAACAAAGAACAGACCAAGAAAATAGTAGTAACCTTGGAGGAAGGAGAAGAACGATGTACTTTTATAGGACAGAATGCCTCAATGGAAGAAGAACAAGAGTTAATACGACTCATACGAGAATATAGGGATGTCTTTGCTTGGACATATAAGGATTTAAAAGGAGTATATCCCATTATTTGTGCCCATAGAATCCCTATGACATCAGAAGCCAAACCTTCCAAACAAAGACCATACACATATAACGACATTTACTCAGCAAAAATTAAGCAAGAGATAGATAAGTTGTTAGATGCTGGGTTCATTTATGAGATCGAACACATGGAATGGGTGTCACCTTTGGTGGTTGTACCAAAAAAGAATGGCAAGTTAAGGGTATGCATTAATTTGAAAAACGTAAATACTGCCACCATAAGAGATAGTTCCCCATTAGCCATCACTGATCATCTTTTGGAAAGAGTGGCAGGAAAGGAAGTTTATAGTTTTTTAGACAGCTTTTCAGGGTATAATCAGGTAGCGATTGCTCCTGAGGACCAACATAAAACAGCCTTTGCAACTGAATGGGGAGTATACGCCTTTAGGGTTATGCCTTTTGGTCTAACCAATGCCCCAACCACTTTCCAAAGATTGATGTGCCATGCATTCAAGGAGTTCTTGAGAAAGAGCATGGAGGTATACATGGATGATTTATGCACTTATTGAGTTATACGATCAGAACATGTCTCTGAACTAGGAAAGATTTTTGCCAAATGTTGACAATATAGAGTATGCCTCAATCCAGAAAAGTGCGTCTTCATGGTTTGACAAGGAAAGATTTTAGGACACATTTTCTCTAAAAATGGAATTTCCACAGACGAAGACAAAATCAAAGTGATTCTGGATTTGCCGAGACTGAAGACTGCTAAAGAAGTGCAAGCATTTATGGGACGCTGCGGATACTACCGTAGATTTATACACATGTATGCAATAATTGCTAGACCTCTTTATGCATTATTGTCTCAGTTTAATTGGATAGAAGAATGCGAAAAGGCCTTTAACGAATTAAAGGGTCGATTAAGTTCAACACCAATCCTTCGAGTACCGAATTGGAACAAACCATTTCACATTCATGTAGATGCTTCCAATTTTTCCATTGGTTGCATCTTAGCTCAACCCGCGGATACAGGGAAGTTAGATCACCCTATAGCCTATGCCAGTAGAAAATTGAATCAATCGGAGCATGATTATAACACGACTGAGAGAGAGGGTCTAGGGATGGTGTACGCAGTGAAGAAGTTTCGACACTACCTTTTGGCAAACAAATTCAAATTCTTCATTGATCATCAAGCTCTACTGTACTTAGTCAATAAGCCTTGTAATACGAGATGACTAGTATGATGGTTTCTATTGTTGATGGAATTTGATTTTGAAGTAGTAGTCAAGAAAGGGAATATGCACATTAGAGCAAATCACTTATCGTGAATGACACATGGAGAACCCCCCACAGGAGTACCGGATGATCTGCCAGACACTTACCTTTTTTATCTCGAAGTATGTCCCCAATGGGCAGAAAAGTTGATCCCTATCCTAACTTATGGACCTAAACATGGGATCACACCAAACAGAAACCAAGACCTATGGAAAACTAAAAACCTCCATATCATTGTTGGAAGTTTATATCACCAAGACTCAAGTGGATTACTCATGAGATGCATGGAAGAAGAGGAACAAGAAATGTGGCTTCAAAAAGCACATGTAGATCAATGGAAAACTCATTTAAATGCTAACGGAACATGGCAAATACTGAAGAGATTAGGCATATATTGGCCAACCATGCAGAGGGATACACATAACTATGTATCAACCTGGCCAACTTGTCAAGAACGAAATCTAGAAGAGAACTCTACTCTATGCTACTCCACAGTAGCACCAAGATGGAGTATGCCTCTGGTGAAATCCTTGAAGACCCAAGAGTACCCAGAAGGAGCTAGTCTAGCAAGGAAACGTGCACTCACAGAACAAAGCAAGGACTATGTTCTTATAGGAAAACAACTCTTCAAGCGAGGAAGAAACAATCATTTATGAATGTGCATTCATGAAGACGAGTATCTTGCTGTTTTAGAGATGGCACATATAGGAGCCACAGGAGGACACTTTTCTACAGATAAAACTGCAAAAATGATTCTCTTTGCAGGAATGTGGTGGCCAACTCTACATCAAGATGCAGCCACATATGTTCAACGATGTGATACCTGCCAACGAACAAAATATCCTATTAGAAGAGATGAAATGCTGTTGAAACCCATGATGAGTGCCAGAGCCTTTACTAAATGGGGAATAGACTTTATAAGACCTATTAGCCCACCGGCTATAGGATCCCATGCCGAGTACATAATCGTAGCCACAGACTATTTGACCAAATGGGTTGAAGCCAAAGCAACCAAGAAAAACGATGCGAGGACTACGACCAAGTTTCTCTTTGAGAACGTATTCACTAGATTTGGATTGCCTATAGAAATTGTGAGTGATAGAGGCACACACTTTGTGAATGAAGTGATAGAAGCCCTACTGAATGAATTCTTAGTAATTCATAAGAAATTAGCCCCATATCACTTACAAGCCAATGGACAGGCCAAAAGTTCAAACAAAATCTTGTGTACAGTCCTCACTAAAATTGTTAACAATGGTAGATCTGATTGGGATAAGCAATTACATCATGCTTTATGGGTATTCCGAGTAGCCTACAAAATAGCCATAGGAACTACTCCTTTTAACTTAGTGTATGGACAGAATGCCATCTTGCCAATTGATTTCTTAGTACCCACTCTCAGAGTAGCAACAACTTACGAGTGAATTGGACATGAATTATCAGCTCAATTGGATCAAGTAGAAAAGTTACACGAAACAAGGTTACAAGCTGTAGCAGGGATTTATGCTGCTAAAAGGTGACAGAAAGCATATTTTGATGCTCATATTAAAGATAAAAACTTGAAGGAAGGAGATTTAGTTTTGGTCTATACTTTGAAGCAACATGCAAAGAAACTGCAAAAAAGAGGATATGGCCCATTGATCATCAATCGTATATCCACCAGCGGAGCCATCAGCTTAGCAACCCTAGATGGAGAAGTATTGCCAAACTATATCAGTGGTTGTCGAGTAAAAAATATTTAGATCCATTGACCGAAGAGATAATGTCACGACTAATAATGGGTAAAAATAGGTGCAAAGAGGAAGAAAGAATACGAGAAGAAGCTAGACAAAAAGCGCTAAAACGAATCAAGAAACGAAAGGAGTGGATGAGAGAGAGAGAGAGAGAGACGAGACATATCGACAAGGAGAGGAAATCATCCCAATGGCTAACTTTAGAGCCACTGAAAACCTAAGATAGCAAATAAAGCAACCTTATTTGAATTTGGGTGCTGGAACAGAAGAGTACCACTTAGTGGATGCTCTCATTGACCACGAGCAGCCATAAGATGTATCAAGTATTCGTTGACCCAGAAACTCAGGGAAGAATTATGCCCATCTAAGGCACAGCTGTTTTGGCTCTCAGTCCAAGGGAAAGTACATACACACAATGATATTTTACCCCAACTTGTTGATGCTAGGTCAACTTTTATCACCCTAAGTCCCCAACTTCACTCCAGTGTGTTGTTGGGGGATAAGTGCAAAAATAAGTATCCAACCCCAATGATCCCTTCTAACAACCTCCCTCTCTCTCTACCGATTCTCTACCATTCTTTTGCACATCTACTCCAAACATACACACACATGCTCACTGATGTACTTGCACATACATTCTCACACACTAGTACACATTCATGCCCACACTTACTTTCGCACTCAAATGCACACACATGTACTCTCATGCCCACCGTTCTTACACCTATACGCCCACGTTCCCTTGCTTCCGCACCCAAACAATCTTACCACCGCGTCCTCATGTGATTACCATAAGTTAGACACGCTCACCCTTTGACATCATTGGTGAGAAAGATCAAGGACGGAAAACAATTTTCAATTTCACGTGCTTTTCATGGACCCAAATCAGCGTGCTTTTCATACACATCTATCTTCACCTCCCCTATGCAGCCGAACTCCCCCTGTGTGATGAGATCCTTTGTCCAGGACACTAAACAACCTTTATATTGATTATACGACATTCACATCACCCCAATTTCTCATCATGTTAAGCTTAACATTGCAAATGCTCTTTGTATTGTTACATATAATCGTTATGTTGACCTTAATTAGTTACCAGATTCATCCCAAAAGTATCTGTCGGGTAAGCCTCTATTCCATGTACTCTTCAGGGTAGATGGTGGAAACAAGCGATGTAATAGATGTATGCAGTTATGGATTGGGGGTACAGATAGTTGTACTGTCGAACCCTATCATTAACATCTCCACTGCTCATGCATGTTGCCAACAGCTATCTGCATAGACCAAAAAAAACCGCCCACCCTATCTGCTTTGTGCAACACCATAACGAAAAACTGGAAATATGGAAACACCTCAATTTTGACAAATTAGGGAATGGAAGATTTCAATACTGAGGACATTGTTCAGATACGGTATAAAAGAGACTAGCGATAAATATTTGAGATGCGCATTAGACCGGCGGATGGATTTTCATTCAATGCCTTAATGCCCATATGAAAACTTCATGAAACCTACAGATTCATCGTCATATCAATTCTAGGAGCAGTTTCATCAAATCCAGACATACAATGAGCTTCATCTTTTTGTGCATTCATTGCATAAAAGCAAGGATCCGAGAAGGCGCTGATGTGGCCAGAACACCACCCTCTTCAAAATGTAAATAAAACAAACTGGCCGTCATCAATGGTAGCCCCGATACCCGCTTACACGCATGCACAAAAAGAAAATTTTGGCACCCAACCTAACACCCAAGGCAAATTCTTCTTTACATCGAAAATCCCCTCGCATATTCACATCCCTTAAGCCGGAGAGGGCTACATGTTACACGTTATGAGTGTGTACATGAAGACAATTGGGTAATCTCGGGTCTGAGAGGTATCCTGCTGACATAATGCATACTCAAGGCTACTTGCACCAGATCCGCCTCGTGACCCCCTGGAGACCCTCCGCAATGGTGTTCATAAAAAGGTTTAGCTATCAGTATACTACATGCAGCTTCATTACCACTTGGTTATGTGCAACAGGCAAGTTTCCACAAAATTATCAAAAGCTCACATATTGGACCAACACCTGATCGGTGTATTTCCCACGAAGATAAAGACTTGGGCAAAAAATTTACCTCGCACATGAATATTAACACAACAACCGTACATGACCAATCTCTCCATGCATCTAAATTTTGCGAATTATCAAAGCGATTCACAGTACCTGGTCTGTGGATTTCTTTTCTACCACATGTTATCGAGCATCAAATCCAGTTCGATTGATTATGCGGCTCATAGATTCGTCTCTGCACACTACCGAGTAGTCAGGCTTCCAAGAGAGTTGGTTTTCCTTCATTCTGAGCTTTGGAGCTTGCATTTGTTTCTGTCCATCTCTTCTTCGTAAGCATTGCCAGACTTTATCAGTTGTTGTGGGTTGCTCGAATCCCACCCATTTGCTTCTCCAGCCACAACTACCACACTATAGAAAGGCTTCTTCCTCTCCCTTCAGTTAGGGACCCGTGCAGACCACAAAGCGACAGCCCGTCATCTTTCCCAGGTCAAACTCCAGCCACCTCTGCGAACTCGCCCTCAATTGAGTTGTGACTTCCCTCGTGCTCCCTCTTGCATGCTGTTGGACATCCTTGAAAGCCTGCTACCAAAAAAACTTCTTGCCCCTATATCCCATTAGAATAGGAGTAAATCATCCTAAGCTAAGCGTAGCCTTCAGCCAACGAACAAAAAGCGGCCATTGTCTGCGGGTTTGGAACTCTGTAGCTCGGAGAGAGAAGAGAGAGAGAGAGAGCATAGAATACCCTCCTCTGTTGCTCCCCGCTGAGGATGAAAACTCCCGATAGCCACCAGAACAATGCCCCAGCTACTACCTGTATAGCCTCTTAAGCCCACGGAAAAATGATTATCCGAGACTTTATTTTGTTCAAATCCCTCGGAATCGGTCTACTTGGATTACCTAGAGCCCACAATTATCTCTCGAGGAGTTCTTCCTATGTCTATTCACTAGCTCATATGTTTCCCGACAAATGCACGAAAAATGTTTGGGGTCTTGAGCCCAAGGGAAAGTACATACATACGGTGATATTTTACCCCAACTTGCTGATGCTAGGTCAGCTTTTGTCACCCTAAGTCCCCAACTTCCAAAGCGGCCATGTTACTTGTCATGCTCAAGACTGGACGGCCTCTTGCGCCAGTCGAAGTACGCTCCCATAACTCAAGCTTGAGATCTCCGTGGAATGTATCCCTGCAACGAGGAGCCATCCCATTTTCCGTGGGACAAAGAATGGGGGGTTCCCGAATCGTCTGTCGTTCCAATCACCTCTACCTCATAGAGCGCGTTTTGAGCCTTTACATGCCAGTAGCCCCAAGGGCTTATCTCCCACTCCAAAGACCTTTCCATGGTGCGAATTCGTAAAAATTCCCATTGTAATGCACACCAACCTAGGCATCGAGGCAGTGCGCTGTAAGAAATTAGATTCACAAGGGCGTAGTCTCATTCTTCTTTCATGTCTATAACCTACAGGCAGACACAGAGAGAGAGCGAGAGCGCCCGCTATAGACATATCTTACTCAGACTTCTCGTGTTTATGAGACTAAGGTGTCTCCAGAATTAAGCGCTGATTTAGGAGAAAAATATCCCATATGATCATCTCCAGAGGAAAACAAATATCTTGAACAGGGATTGCGATCTCTATGGGAGATTGAGATATATACTTGTACATGTCAAGCACAATATTCAACCCTCGATATAAAGAAACATTATTGGAACTAGATTCAGAGATTAGCAGACTAGAGAAGCTACGGTGCTTACAAAGAGGGCGGCGATTACTTAGAAACCTTTCAATAAGGTACCCACAGCGAATAACCCTAAACTACCTCGCCCTATAGTTGACGACAAAACAATAGTGTAAAGTCATACAACAGAGCTCATGAAAACATCTCATCGCTCTGTAAATGTCAAACGAAAATTTTGTTCGATTATGAAAAACTTTTTTTTTTTTTTAGCAATGTAAATCTTTAGAAAACTGTAGGCATACCATATCTGTCTGAACTCACCCATGGATACAAGATAGAGTATAACAAGTACTAGAAGAGATCAGAAAAGACTTCAGCAATATAAGTCTTTAGAAAACTGTAAGACTACACCCGACAAGTCTACACGCCATCCAACCTTACACAATTAGACATGGCAAGAGTGCAGTCGGAACTTGAAAATAGTTGCTCAATGAAGCTCTGCAGTACCTTGCTAAAACGAGAGTAAGGAAGATTATGGTGTGAGCCTCTCGAGGATGGTTGAGGGTTGCTTCCATGTGGCAGTTCGCCATAGATCTATACAGTTGAACAGCACTACCATCGTACATCAGCCAAGCTTACGATGCATGTCGATCACAGTCCTGGTGGCATGCGAGAAGAGAACCATTTGTACAGGGAAGCTACATCAATCGGTAATCCCAGCAACATCTTCGCTATCCTTCCAGACTCACTCCGGTGCCTCCACGTGCTGTCCCAAGGACCTCCTCCAAAATGCCAGCCCTCCCTCCTTCTCTTCCTCGTCGACAGTGAACCTGCACACCCCTTGGTGCTGCCGAAGTCTTCCCCTCCAGAGCTCTCCCCAGCCGATTCCCCCACGGGCAGAAGAAGAAGCGGAAAATGATTTCCCCCCACTCTCTCTTGCGCGATGCTCAGTCCTCTCCTTCTTGTGCTACGTGCACAGACACACACAAGAACTCCAAGAAGAAGGCGACAGAAGACTTTCCCCTTCAGAACTCTCCGACCTCCACGAGAAGAGCCTTCCCCCCCCCCAAAAAACGTCCTCTCGAATGCTCTCCACAGGGCCTTTTGCACGCGGCTGCACATAGCCCACAAGTAGGACAAAAAAACGAGAGGCTCCCCCATAATCCTCAGAGCAATGAACACCCCCCTCCTTTTTTTCTGGTCTTTTCGTCAGAGGTTGCTGCAAAAAAAAAACGGCCTACCCCAGCCTTAAATCACCGACAGAACATCTAAACAAATGATAGCCTCCTATTGCAAGCAAAAAAGTAGGCTATAAGGCAGCTATACGTCGGAAGGATCATCCCACTTCACATACATATCTACCAACACATTCCCAAGCATAACATTCCTTCTCAAAGGTCCACTTGCAGCAATTTTGGCATGAAACTCTTTCCCCCTTGCATGAGCTCGGAGGCTACCACAGACTTTGACAATGCTAGCAACGATAACTGCATCAGGAGAAAGACCCTCTTGCTGGATCTGTTCAAAACACAAAATGGACTTCATATAATTGCCACACTCTGCATATCCAATGACTAGAGCAGTCCATGTGACTATGTCCTGGATTGGCAATTTGTCAAACAGTTCCTGGGCTTTGGAAATATCACCACATTTTGCATACATATTTACCAACGTGTTTCCTACAAACCTATTTGTTTCAAGAAGGCCTCTCTTGAGGGCGTCAGCATGCCATTTGCTTCCCTTCTGCAGGTCTTTGCTCATTGTACAATCCCTCACTTCTGCAACTAGACGTATATCATTTTCGAACGTCCAAAAACTTTTCCTGCACACCATGTTCCTCTCTCCAACATTAAGAGTATTGTAGAATCTTTTCATATCTATGCAGCCATGGGCGTAGTATTGAACAGTCACCGAAAGGAAAAAAAACCTTGCCTTCCATCCTTGAATAGAACTTAAGTTTCCTTTCTACAAGCAATGACTGCACTTGACTTAATCTAGAGAGAGCAGCTCCATGCTCTCTAGGAACATTTGCTAAGGAGGCGTCCATCCATGCAATTAAATGTGACGATTTCTGAAGGAACCTGACCTGTTGCAAACACATGCACTCTGCTCGCCTTCTAACAGCGCATGATGAAGCTTTCTCTGAAGCAGTCCAATCTACCTTGTCCCTATTCCGCCATAGGGCTGCGAATTTCTGCGCCATAGAAGTACCAAACTAGCTCATAGGTGCAAGAAGTCGCAAATAACTTTTTTATATGCCCGACAAGAGAACCGTACAGATCATCTGATCTGGCTGGCAATCCCATCGATGCGGAAGGCTTTATTGGTGGACAAATGGTAGAACACTAATGCCTTCTTGAACTTTCTCTCTTGTGTTATCAAGACCTTCTCAGAACCCTTGAGGATAAAATATCCTCCAACATCAAAAGCACAATGGCCTTTTTCAAGTGAAACCTTTTCTCCACATCCCTGCAACCAATATCTCCGCATGCTTCTTATCAATTATCAAATTCATTCCGCAATACCTGAAATCAAACAAATTTCCTGCCAAATAAAACCACATTAGAGCATAAAAATCAACCATTTTCGGAGCTAACATACTTCCCTCTTCTTATTTGCGAAGTCGTCCTCGACGAGTCACTCTTGCTGCAATAAAATCCAAACAACCATGAACATGTCAATTTTCAATTAGTTCACATACCTTTTCATCGAGCCGCCACTTCCACTGAACCTGCACTCATCGAAGCTATTAGTGCTAAAAAATCACTCATGAATACATACAAATCAATCACTTCCAAAATGATCCAAGATCATGCACATATATGCAATTCCATTTCAGCCATGCATCAATTTGCTCATACATTCCATTATGAAAAATGGTCTCAATCAAGATAACACATACATGCCTTTCCATATTTTACCCTTGCAACTACCATTGCGAAAAACAGAAAGAAAATACCAAAATAAACAACAACAACTGAAATGAATCCAACAGGACATGCAAAAATACCCAAAATGCATACCCCATTATTGATGGAGAGTGTTAATCTCCAAAAGAACAACCTACTCTTGTGATTAGAGCACCTCTATACCAAGAGTAAGTCAAAACCTTTACAAAATTAGAGGTCCAATCTCCAAATTATCAAAAGTTGAAAAATTCTGTGAAGAAGATAAAACACAGAAAGTCTGCTGCGCAATTTCTTCTCATTGACTTATCAAACCTGTAAAGTTTTCTATGAAATTTTGTATGGAGTGTCGCCTAGACATTGCGCACCTCCTCCAAGTTAAAGTTCTTCAAAAGGTTTAGTATAACTTGAGAAATCAACTTCACAAGTTACCTATGTCCAAATCTGCACTTCTGAGAAGTCGATTTGACACCCCTAATTTCTTAGCTTCAATTCTCTCAGTACAAAACCCGTTTAAGCCAATGCTTCTAGCCACGAGTAGATCACCTTCCAACTTAAAGATCAAGTGCTTGCTTGCACAAAACTTTAAACTATGGAGTGAGCACTGATCAAAAGATTAAGATCGAAAATTGCGCCTGTTTCAGAGAACTGCTAACACTCAACACATATGAATGTTCCTACTAACAATTCTCCTAGCCTGTTTTCAATTAGACTCTGAAACTCAGGTCACAAACTCATTAGCTACCAACTTAGATATCCTCAAAAGGATTTCACAATTGATCAAACACAGACGGAGCAGACACAAAAAGATCGGGCGCAATATTTCTTCATTTACTCAGAAAGTTACAGTTGAGTGATGAGAGAAAACTCAACTAACTTTTCACATGTCTCATGACATCTCTCTTCCTCATTCTTGACTTCTATCTATTCATACATAAGCTCTCATATCACGCCTTGACATTTTCAAGGTATTTATAGAGAAATTTGTACAAGTCTATGACTAATCAAAGATCTAAGTAAACTATGTACATATGTGTACATTCCCACATACTCTGAATGTATCTTCCTTTCAAGCTTCAAGAATTGATCTCATCCTTTATTCTTTAGTCTTCAAACATCCAATTGGTGATTGATCTGCACCAACAGCTCCCCCTCAATCATCAATTGAGGTTTCTCCTTTCCTTTTTATACCTGCCATGTCTTTAAACTTCTGTAGCTTTGGTCCATCCAAACTCTTTGTAAGCATATCAGCTATCTGATCTTTAGTTGAAGTATGTATGACTTCAATCTCCTTGTCCATCACCTTCTCTCTTAGAAAGTGATACTGAATCTCAATGTGTTTGGTCCTGGCATGAAAAACAGGATTAGCAGCTAAATACAATGAACTCATGTTATCTCCATATATAATTGGTATCCCATGCACAATGTCAAAACTCTTCATCAAGGTTTTGAGCCAAATCACTTCCTTTGCAGCTTCAACCATGCCTTTGTACTCTGCTTCTGTAGAAGACAAAGCAACTGTATGTTGCTTCTTGGAACACCATGAGATAAGTTTATCTCCCACATAACACATGTATCCAAAAGTAGATCTTCTATCATCTGGATTACCTGCCCAATCTGCATCACTATAGATCTTAATGTTTGTATCTGATGTAAACCCATAATACAAACCTTCATTGAGTGTACCCTTAATGTACCTCAACACTCTTTGACCTGCAATCCAATGCTCTTTCCTAGGACAATGCATAAATTGAGACAAGACTCCAACTGCATATGATAAATCAGGTCTAGTTAAAGTAGCATAGATAAGACTACCAACCAAACTCTGATATTGTCTTATGTCCTTGAATTCTTCACCTCCAAATTTACTCAATTTGTGATTCACCTCCATTGGTGTAGGTGCTACCCTGCAATCATCCATTTTAAACTTGATTAACAAGTTCTTCAAATACCTTTCTTGAGTCACAAATACTCCATGTTGAGTATATGTAATCTCCATGCCCAAGAAGTATGACAAGTCTCCCAAGTCACTTATTTTGAACTCCTTTTCCATCTGCTTCTTGAGTCTTTGTATTCCTTCTTCATCTGTACCTGTAAGGATTATATCATCAACATATATGCACATGTATATGAAGCCATTATCACTTGCTTTGACAAGCAAGCTACTATCTGCTTTAGACACCTGAAATCCAAGTTCTTTTAAGAACTTTACAAGCCTATAGTTCCATGCCCTTGGGGCCTGCTTCAAGCCATACAAAGCTCTCTTGAGCTTGCACACATGATCTGGATACCTTTTATCTTTGAACCCTTGAGGTTGCTCCATGAACACATCATCTGAAATATAACCATTCAGAAAAGCATTTTTCACATCAAGTTGACATAACTTCCAACCTTTACATGCAGCAATAGCTATAAGTGTCCTGATAGTTGTCATCTTTGCCACAGGACTATAAGTCTCATCATAGTCAACACCATAAGTCTGAGCAAACCCTTTGACAACAAGTCTAGCTTTGTATCTAGACACACTTCCATCTGCAAATCTCTTGGTCTTGTAAACCCACTTACATCCAATGATCTTCTGACTATTTGGTTTTGGAACCAAATCCCATGTTTGATTCTCCATCAATGCATCATATTCTTCCTGCATAGCTTTCTCCCATTTTTCCTTACCTCTTGCCTCTTCATATATAGAAGGGTCTTCATCTGTATTCATCATATAAGCATAATCTTTTGTGGCCAAAAATGAAGTATCATAGCTATACCTTGTAGGTTGCCATCTGTTCCTTGTAGACCTCCTAAGCTCTCCACTTCTTGAGGTTTCTGGTTCTTCATATTCAGGATCAAATCTTGGTATTTCTTCCACTTCAACCTGCACTTCATTATTCTCTTGTTCATCAAATATTTGAACCTTTGATTTACCTTTCCTTTGGCTCACTTCTTCTTCATTACCTGTATTGATATTAATTGTATCTGCATACCAAGTGCTCTGCTCATTAAATGTCACATCTTTAGAAACCATGAATTGCTTTGTAGATGGACTCCACAATCTATAGCCCAATTGCTTGTCATCATAACCAATGAAAACATATTTTTCAGCTTTAGGCTCCAACTTGTGCCTTAATTGTGATGGCACATAAGCATATGCCACACATCCAAAAACTCTGCAATGATCCAAGGTAGGTCTCTTACCCCACCAAGCCTCATATGGTGTCATACCCTGCAAGGCTTTACATGGTAATCTATTAACCAAATAAGTAGCTGTATTTACAGCCTCAGCCCACAAATAATTAGGGCAATTTTTCTCCTTCATCATGGATCTTGCAAACTCAACAAGTGTTCTATTTCTTCTTTCTGCTACACCATTTTGTTGAGGAGAGTATCTGCAAGTAACTTCCCTTTTTATACCTGCATTCCACAAGTAATCACTGAATTCATTAGAGAAATAATCTCCCCCTCCATCTGACCTTAGTCTCTTCAACTTATGACCTGTAATTCTTTTTGCATATGCATGATAGTGTTTAAATGTGTTAAACACTTCTGACTTATCTTTGATCACATAAATAGTGATCCATCTAGTAGCATCATCAACATAAATCACATAATATCTTGAACCATTTATACTGTAATCCTTTGATGGTCCCCACACATCTGTGTGTACCAACTCAAGCTTCTCTGAGTACATAAAACCATGCTTGGAGTAGGAAGACTTATGAGCCTTACCTAATTGACATGCCTCACATCTGTATGTCATATGTTGACCTGCAACATTAGGCAAACCAAGCACTGAACCATTGTTAATCATGTCTTTAATACCTCTTTCATTGAAATGTCCAAGCCTCTTATGCCAAAGATCTAACTCAGAGATCTTATGTCCTCCATATGTGAACATAGCATGACCAATATTGCCTTGAATCTTCAATGTAAATAGTCTTCCTTCTTTCTTCCCTGAAACAATCTGTTTATACCCTTGACTAGGGTCTTCCACATAAACTCCATCATTAGTGAACCTTACTTCATAACCTTTTTCCACAATTTGTCCTACACTTATCAAATTCTTAGGAATTGTAGGAACATACAAGACCTTACTCAATAAGGTACTACCATCCTTGGCCTTCACTGATCCAATTGACTTCACATTGTGCTTTGTGTTGTCACCTGTTTGAACAACATGATTAAAAACTTTATTCTCCAAATCAGTCATCAAAGATATATTACCACTCAGGTGATTGCTACACCCTGAGTCAATGTAGAAGACTCTCTGATCTTCACTCTGACTTTCACAAGTAGCATTCATTATTAATGTTGAATCCTCCTTTTGATCTGAAGCATAATTGTAGTAGGTGTTGTTGTATTGTTGACTTTGGAATCCTCTACCTGCATTTCTTCCAAAGTAACTCCTACCACCTCTGCCTCTGAAATTACCTCTTTGATTTCTGCCTCCTCTTCCTCTTGCATTATAGTTTTGACTGTATCCATTATTATTCTGAGTATTATGCCAACAATCATTAGCCAAGTGATTTGTCTTACCACAAATCCAGCAAGCTTTGCCTCCATCTTTGTTATTCTTGCCTCTTCCTCTTCCTTTGCCACCTCCTCTTCCTCTTAGGAAGTTGGCTTGACTAGTTGTGCCTTCATCTTCACCTGCTTGTTGCTTTCCTTTGCTATTCTTCTTCTTGTCCTTTGAGTACATTGCATGACCTGCACTCTTGTCACTATCTCCTTTAACATCCTGCTCAAATGTTAGCATATGTCCTAGCAATTGATTTAAATCAGGAGTGAAATGATCAAGTGATAACTCTGTAGACAAAATGAATGGCTTCCATTTGTCATCACCTCTTAAACCTGTAAGGATTTGCCTTACCAATTTATCCTCCTCAATGTCTTCATCAACAGCTCCTAATGCATCTGCAATGTCTTTCATCCTTGTTACATAGTCTGAAATAGATTGAGAAGCCTTCTTCTTGAAGGTTGTAAACTCTGCCCATAAGGATGCCTTCCTTGACTTTGTAGTATTCTGGAAATGCTCCTCCAAAGCATTCCAAATATCAGTTGCACTTTCAAGACCTCGAATATGAGGCAACAAGTAATCATTGACTGCCATATATATACTGCTCCTAGCTTGAGCATCTTTCTTCATCCAATTTTTCAAGTCTGCTAATTCTTCCCTAGTTGGAACACTAGGATCTCTGAAACTTGGCTTCTCCTCTTCACCTGTGATGTAGGCTATTAAATCTTTGCTCATAAGATGAGCTTCCATCCTCATTGACCATGCAGGATAGTTTTCCCTATCCAATTTCTCTATCTGAAGAGAATCTCCCATCTTGTGTTCTCCTGTGTATTGAAAACTTCAACCTTTATGAACAATATGTGTACCTTTACTTCGAATTAGACTCCTTTTGTCCTTCTTGATGTTGTATGGTCTCCTCCTCAAGCTTTGCCTTCAAACTTTCACCTTCTAGCTCTTCAATTGTTGAAATTCTTGAATCTGCAGCAGTCGGGATCCTCCTTTTCTTGATTTCGATGTCTCCTGCTCTGATACCACTGATGGAGAGTGTTAATCTCCAAAAGAACAACCTACTCTTGTGATTAGAGCACCTCTATACCAAGAGTAAGTCAAAACCTTTACAAAATTAGAGTTCCAATCTCCAAATTATCAAAAGTTGAAAAATTCTGTGAAGAAGATAAAACACAGAAAGTCTACTGCACAATTTCTTCTCATTGACTTATCAAACCTGTAAAGTTTTCTATGAAATTTTGTATGGAGTGTCGCCTAGACATTGCGCACCTCCTCCAAGTTAAAGTTCTTCAAAAGGTTTAGTATAACTTGAGAAATCAACTTCACAAGTTACCTATGTCCAAATCTGCACTTCTGAGAAGTCGATTTGACACCCCTAATTTCTTAGCTTCAATTCTCTCAGTACAAAACCCGTTTAAGCCAATGCTTCTAGCCATGAGTAGATCACCTTCCAACTTAAAGATCAAGTGCTTGCTTGCACAAAACTTTAAACTATGGAGTGAGCACTGATCAAAAGATTAAGATCGAAAATTGCGCCTGTTTCAGAGAACTGCTAACACTCAACACATATGAATGTTCCTACTAACAATTCTCCTAGCCTGTTTGCAATTAGACTCTGAAACTCAGGTCACAGACTCATTAGCTACCAACTTAGATATCCTCAAAAGGATTTCACAATTGATCAAACACAGATGGAGCAGACACAAAAAGATCGGGCGCAATATTTCTTCATTTACTCAGAAAGTTACAGTTGAGTGATGAGAGAAAACTCAACTAACTTTTCACATGTCTCATGACATCTCTCTTCCTCATTCTTGACTTCTATCTATTCATACATAAGCTCTCATATCACGCCTCGACATTTTCAAGGTATTTATAGAGAAATTTGTACAAGTCTATGACTAATCAAAGATCTAAGTAAACTATGTACATATGTGTACATTCCCACATACTCTGAATGTATCTTCCTTTCAAGCTTCAAGAATTGATCTCATCCTTTATTCTTTAGTCTTCAAACATCCAATTGGTGATTGATATGCACCAACAATTATTGCATCTACTATTCGCTATGTACAATCATTCCATGACTAGACGTTCCCGAAGAATCCCCATCGTCGTCCTACAAAAATCATCGAGACTCGAGTGCAAGTGAAGACATACATCAGAACCCTAGAGTGTCACACATACTAGAAAAACCCTCAGATAGAGCACACAAGTTGTAAAGCAAGACAGTTGCACTACCTCGCTAAAGCCTCATCCATAAGTACATATACAGTCTCCGTGCCTTCAAGAATGTTGATTCAAAGTGAGCTGATCTGTCGCAAGCCAGCACATACCAATCACACAAGCAAATAACGTTCCCTTCCAGGCGATCATCACCCTCTCCTCTCTCTCTCTCCCCCTCAGGAGTGGGGAATAACTTCATATGAAAATTTTATTTTAATCACACGTTGGCCTACATTGTCACTGGATGCGATTCGTGGACCTGACCACCCGATCAGGTTGACTCCACCCATCTACCAACGCAAATGCAGCGCACAACACACAAACACACAATGATAACACATAACATATATCAGTTAGCCCATAACGAAGCTGGGTGCGGCTCGTGGTCGTGACTACCCAGCCACGATAGCTCCACCTACCTACCAACCCGTTATGGCGCGTGGCCAAGACACAAACACATAATTCCAAGCCTATGGCGAAACTAGCTGCGGCTCGTGGTCCTGACCACCCGGCGAGGATAAATCCACCCACCTACTAGCCCACCATAGCGCATCGGTACGATCACACAACACACTTTCTTTTTCTTTTCTTTTCTTTTCTTCGTTTTTCTTTTCATAGTTAATTAGTTCACCCAAATCCTGAGAATTAGGGAGAGGAAGAAAGGAACCTTCCCACTTTTCCCACACAGACATGCAAACATATACACACTAGCTTTTGACAGATCAACCACCTCTTCACTCCATTCTCTCAATTACAGACACTACATATGTATTCATCGATTCCACTTTTCACTTGGTAACTACAACCAGCTATGCCTTAGTCCCTCGTATACCTATCCCTAGGTGTCCTAAAATGTGAGTCTCTGGGATGTCTCATGTAGTCTCACATCGTACTCGCATCCCGACAACTTCCCTAAGGCGAGTCAGGCTCAGCTTCAGGAGCTCCGTCATCACTTCCTAGCGTTAGCACATCTGCCCAAGCCCATGTGATATCGTTTTCCTCGTTAGGCATTTCCCTAGAAGGATCAAAATAGTAGTATCGATCTCCCGCCCATCTTACATGTCGAGCTAGGTATTCCTCAAAACACTCAATGTAAAATGCAACACCCAAACCCTGGTTTATAAAGCATACCAGCCAATGCGCTTCCTCAACATCGTATTCCGTCTCAAAGTCGTCGACATCTATGTCCATGCGAGTGAACGTTTGGTCCGAGAAATATATCCTTAGCTCGTACAAGTAGAGCTGCGTAATTTGGTCTGCCATTTTGTTACTTAGGCTCTAACAGTCTCTGCGCAACATAAGAAAAATAATTAGAAGTCCAAAGCTTCTAGAGCTAACAAGGAAGAATATTTATGACACACAAATCATAGCTTACATATGCGCATATATATATATAACTATACATGTATGTACAAGGAGTCTACTTCGTCATTTCGTTTGGATCTCGTCTGGCCTCTCCCGTCCGAATATCACTTGAAATATGGTTTAACTCGAAGCGCGTTAACCTTCACGGGAGCATATTCTTCTCCTAAATCTTGAATTTGCATGGAACCATTGGAATTGAGTTCCACCACCTTAAACGGTCCTGCCCATCTTGTTTGTAACTTCCTTGGGAATTTATAATATTTACTATCATAGACTAGTACCAAATCCCCTTCTTGAATCACATAGGTCTTGAGATTCTTATCATGCCTCTCCTTACGTCTCTTCTGAATAGCTTCCAAACTTTGTTGTGCGATGAGTCTCTTTTCTTCCAGCTTGACCAGTTGTATATACCTTTCCTTTAATGACTCTTCCTCTCCCAGCCTGGCTTCAATAGCCACTCTTAATGTCGGCACTTCTTTTTCGATGGGAAAAATGGCTTCCTCGCCATATACTAGGGAGAACGGAGTGCTCTTTGTCGTCACTCGGTAAGATGTTCGATATGCCCACAAAGCTTCCAGAAGTCTCTCATCCCAGTCTCTCCTATGCACAGCTACTGTCTTTGTCAGAACCTGTTCAAGAATTTTGTTGGTGACCTCCACTTGTCCATTTGCTCTCGGGTAATATGGAGTGCTTTTTCTATGTTTGATCTTATATAATTCCATTAACTCCTCGATCAATTCGTTGACAAAATGTGTTCCTCTATCACTCACTATTTCCAACGGGCATCCGAATCGAGTGATAATTTGTTCGTACAAAAATTTCGCTACATCAACAGCTCGGTCAGTCTTCAGAGCTTTGGCTTCCACCCACTTGGTAACATAGTCAGTACAGACCAAATATACCTATTAGATCTTCGTCGTGAGGGAGGATCAATAGGCCCCACAAAATCAATTCCCCATTTCTCAAACGGCTTAAGAGCCAACACCGGCGTAAGAGGAGCAGCATGTGCTAATGTGGGTTTGCCCATTCGTTGGCATTTGTCGCATTTCTTACAGTATGTGTATGAGTCTTTGAACAGCGTTGGCCACCAATACCCAGCCAATAAAATCTTTCTTGTCGTCAGTTCACCAGCAAAATGCCCACCGCAAGGTTCGTCATGCAAAGCCCTCAACACTAGGTTTGCTTCTTCTTCCTCGAGACACCTCCGATAAATGCTCTCATGAACAAAATATCGATAGAGTTGCCCCCCAATGATGCTATGGTGCTTTGCCAATGCTAACAGTTTTTGCTTCTCTCTCTTGCTTGCTCCTGGCGGATATGTAGTAGTGCACAAGAAGTTCACCAAGTTGGCATACCAAGGTACTTTAGCTTCAACCTGGAATAGATGTCCATCAGGAGCATCGTCGGGCACACCAGAGATTGGCTCCTCATTAACAATTCGAGATAAATGGTCAGCCAATATATGTGCTTTGCCTGGTTTGGTTACCACTGTGAACTGAAATTCTTGGAGAAGTAGCATCCACCTCATCAGTCGCCCTGATAGCTCGGGTTTATTAATGATATACTTAAGGGCTTCATGATCCACATAAAACGTGAAATGTTTTCCCATCAAGTAATGCCGATACTTGTTCACCGCAAAGATCATCGAGAGGCATTCCTTCTCCGTAGTCGTATAGTTTCTCTCAGTGCTATTCAAGTTGCGACTTGCGTAATAAATAGGGTGGTCCAACTTCTTTTCATCGGCTTGGCATAGTACTGCTCCAACCACAATATGAGAAGTGTCGATATGCACATGAAATTCTCTCGTCCAGTCGGGTGCTACCAAAATCGGTGCATTTATCAATCTCTCTTTGATCGAGTCGAATGCAACTTGACACTCTCCAGTCCATTGGTATTGTTGGTCTTTCCTCAAAAGATTCGTCAGTGGTGCCGCTATGGATGCAAAATTTAATATAAAACGTCGATAATAATTCGCATGGCCCAAGAATCCTCTGAGTTGTCGCAAGTTTTGCGGAGATGGAAGTTGTTCAATTTTTTCTACTTTATCCTCGTCGACCGCAATCCCTTTTTCGGAAATAACATGTCCCAAAAGCAATCCTCTTCGCACTCCAAATGTGCACTTTTCAGGATTCAATGCGATGCCTTTTTCGATGCTTCTTTTTAAAATAGCTTCAATCCTCTCCATCATGTTTTCATCGTTGCCTCTGATCGCAAAGTCATCGAGAAATATCTCCATCCAATCCTGCAAATAGTCTTGATATGCAGCTATCATTGCTCTCTGGAATGTGGCCGGTGCATTGCATAATCCAAATGGCATCACACGATATGCATACGTACCCCATTCTGTCGTGAAAGTAGTTTTTGATTGATCCTCTTCATGGATTTGGATCTGGTTGTACCCACTAAAACCATCCAAAAATGAGTATAATTTATGGCCAGCCACTCTGTCCAAGATTTGATCAGTAAACGGCAAGGGGAAGTGATCCTTCTTTGTGCACTCGTTCAACTTTCGATAGTCTATGCAAATACGGATTTTCTTATTTTTCTTCGAAACAACTACAATTGGTGATACCCATTCGCTGGATGCGATGGGATATATGAATCCTGCTTCCAATAAATTAGTCAATTCCAACTTGATCAATTCCGAGTAGACTGGATTTGTCCGCCTAAGTCGTTGACATATTGGTCGGGTACCTTCTTCCAAATCTATATAATGTTGGCAGATTCGGGGATCAATTCCTCTCAGATCACTATATGACCATGCAAAGGCCTTGCCGAAATTTTTGAGTGTTGTTTTAATACAGTTTTGTACTCCATCTGATAGCTCTGACCCTATACTCAAGAACTTTTCTGGAAAAACTTCCCATTTTTCCAACCGAACTTCTCGCGAATATTCCTTATTCCTTGATGACACTGTGATTGGAACATGCTCTCCAATCACGCGTGCATGGTTGGCCAGTAAATCATTATTTTGTTCTTTTTCAACCGCACCCAATTTCTTAAGTTCAGCTTTTGCAATGGCTTCCGACACTTTAGTTTTACTTTTCGCTTCTTTTTCCGATTCTCGACTTCTCTTTAGAATCTCTGCTTCTAGCATTCTAACTCTTTCTCGCAACTGTTGCACTTCCATCGCCGGAGCTAACTCTAGTTTCAGCTCTTCCCTTGAAGTTCCCTTCTCCAAGGATTGAGTAAATTTATTTTCCTTTGCGTCTATACTCAACATGTAGCACTCAAATTCTCTTGTATGCGTCAACCATCCCAGCAACTCCTGATCGGAATCGTCGTTATAGAGCAGTGGATTTTGATACTCTCCCATCTTCGTGTCTTGATTCTTAAAGAGCTGCAAGTTGAACCCGTCTTGAAGCAGATTCTTGTAGTTATCTGTGTTCAAAGAAAACCTAGCTCGTGCAATCTCGTGCCTTGCTTTCTCCTTCTCTTTCTTTTCCATCTCATCGACTATTATTGTCTTCTTCTTGTTGCTCGAGGGTGGGGATACTTGCAACTGAATCCGATCAGACTTTGGCCCTATTGAAATAAAACCTGTGCGCCAGTCATGTACACATTCGGCTTGCACCAGCCATGGTCGTCCAAGTAGGATCGAGAAGG
The DNA here is from genome assembly GCA_020310875.1 of Ceratopteris richardii. NCBI lineage: Eukaryota > Viridiplantae > Streptophyta > Polypodiopsida > Polypodiales > Pteridaceae > Ceratopteris > Ceratopteris richardii. The sequence continues at coordinate 186,305,032 of CM035410.1, read as the reverse complement.
TAGCCTCTGAGGTCCTTGGTCTTACTATCAGATAATCAACTTTAAACTCTAGACCGCCCACAAGTGTACTTACATTCTTCAAAAGGCCCGCAGGCTTCACTTGTGTTTGATCTGCCATTCTCAAAGACATCGGCGTCTCTTCCATGTGGTTGAGGCCCAAAGCTTTCATCATGAACTCAATCATAAGGTTGACTGCGGCTCCACTATCTAACTGAGCACCAGGGACTGCATACCCTTTAATCTCAACCGTCACAGCTGGAGCATTTGAATCAATTTGCGTCGTAATACTTTGAATGATTCCTTGAACATCCTTATCTTGTCTATTTTTGTCTCGAGCTTTCCTCGGCTTCTTAATATATTCGTTGTAGAATTGTTTCCTATAGGCGGGTGAACATTTCAGTAATGTGCCAATATCCAGCGTGACTTCCGTGTCAGCAAGCAACTTTACAATATCTACTTCTTCCGAACTTTGTCTTTCCTTTCTACACTTCGGAGCCCTTAATCTTTCAGGGAATGGTGCTATGCCTGGCACAAACTCCTTGGTCACTGGTGGAAGAATCTCAATCTCTTCCCCGTCCTCAAGCTCTTGCTGCTCAGCAAATCCTCCAACTTGGTTTTCTACCTCTTCACGCTCAGCGATCTTCGCTTGACTCCCTTCTTCACCTTGAACTCCTTGGTTCGTCTTCGAATACTCTTGAGTTCTTGTGACTACTGCCACAGTTGGATCTTTGTGTGGTTTCTTAGCCTCGTAAGCATCCACAAAGTGCATTGACGAGCTAGAGCCTTCTTGAGGGTTCGGCGTCTTGAACACTACTCCGATCGTAGGAACGTGCTCTTGACCTCTCGATGTGGAATGCATCTGAGTATCAATATAGTTCGAGGACCTTACTGGTCCTTTTTCCTTGCCGGCGGCGGCTCTTCGTTTTGGACAATCTTCATCAAAGTGGCCCTCCCCACTACAGTACCTACATAGCGGGGTATAATCAATTGGCTTCTTTTCGTTTGGACATCTAGATTGAGTATGGCCAAAGCCATGACACCTCCAGCACTGGATTGGACCATCTCTTCTTTGATCACGTACGGCTCCTCTTGGATAGTCTCCTCCTTGACCCTGAGCACCATATCCATAAGTCGGTCTGTTTTCCCAACGAGATGTAGGTGGTACACTTTGAGCGGGCAATCCCGTGTAAGGTCTTTCTCTTGTATCTCCTGATTTCATGGTCCTTTCTTCATAGGCTCTCTTGTTGTAACATCGGTCCTCTGTGTGATTTGTTCTTCCACAAAAAGTACAACGCATCCTAGGTGGCGATCTATTTGTGAATACTCTCGAGACTGTAGGGCATTCTGAAGCCAAATGGCCGTAACCATGGCACTTTCCACACCACGTATTTGATCGAAACACTTGATTCGGGTTTGTTGTGACCTCTGGTTTTACTGTGTATGTCTCCTGAGCTATTGTGGCAGCTTTTATGGCTTGCCTGACCAACTCCAATATTCGTTCTTCAGTTAGCGCAGGTTTTACCTCGACTGGCGTGCTAGTGGCAGCTACAAAAGCTGGCGTCGTCAATGCGGGACTTCCGTGACCAGGATCTTTCATCGGTATGTTTCGTGGGCTTCCCATTGGCTCGTATAAGAGTTCCATCTTCCTTTGTTGGCATAATTGTACTTCCTCCCAAAGTCTCGCTTGTTCCTTAGCATCCATTAAGGTCGCAGGTCTTGTCAGGCTGATATGCTGCTGTGCCGTAGGATCTCGCAATCCTGAAATGAATCTACGTTTCAATGTCTCATCGTTCGGGGCATTCACGCCCATCTTTCTTATTAACGTTTCCATTCTCTGAATATAGTTGTCGATACTCTCATTGACTCCTTGTCGCAAATAATCCATTTGTTGGGCCAATCTATCTTGGAAGCCTTGTCGCCGAAACTTTGCCAAGAAGGCTTCCTTGAGCATCTGATAAGTTCCATGCTCTTGTGGTGTCAAATTCCCATACCAATTGGCTGCCTCATCACGGAGAATAGCCGGAAAAATTCTCAACCTTTGATCCTGGTCAACTACGTCATTGGCCTCACAAGTAACCTCAAACAACTGGATAAAACTATCCGGATCTTCGTCCCAAGTACCTGAGAACTTGGTGAAGTCCCCCAAGTGAACTGAAATCCGCTGAGCCATTTCGAACAGAGGTGTGATGTCGATATCACTTCGATCCCAAAAATTTAGCACATGTGGCTTCAGGATCCCTCCTTCAAACTTCCGCACTTGATTTGCGACTCTCCTACGGGAATACACGTTTTTGGCCGATTTCTTTGAACCAATCAAGGTCCACTCACCTGGCGGTTCCCACCTTCTCCTTTCTCTTTCAAGGGCTCTTCTCTGAGCACGTTCCTCTCTTTGCGTTTGTGTTGCTCCTGACGATGAGCTTCCCTCGCTCATGTACTAGATCTTGGGTCCGCAAGCTCGGCCAACCTGTGGCGCTAGGCGAACCTATGGCACTCTCTTATAGAGACGTACCAAGCTATTTCCCAGCAAACGCACCAAAATGTATAGCCTCTTAAGCCCACGGAAAAAATGATTATCCGAGACTTTATTTTGTTCAAATCCCTCGGAATCGGTCTACTTGGATTACCTAGAGCCCACAATTATCTCTCGAGGAGTTCTTCCTATGTCTATTCACTAGTCATATGTTTCCCGACAAATGCACGAAAAATGTTTGGGGTCTTGAGCCCAAGGGAAAGTACATACATACGGTGATATTTTACCCCAACTTGCTGATGCTAGGTCAGCTTTTGTCACCCTAAGTCCCCAACTTCCAAAGCGGCCATGTTACTTGTCATGCTCAAGACTGGACGGCCTCTTGCGCCAGTCGAAGTACGCTCCCATAACTCAAGCTTGAGATCTCCGTGGAATGTATCCCTGCAACGAGGAGCCATCCCATTTTCCGTGGGACAAAGAATGGGGGGTTCCCAAATCGTCTGTCGTTCCAATCACCTCTACCTCATAGAGCGCGTTTTGAGCCTTTACATGCCAGTAGCCCCAAGGGCTTATCTCCCACTCCAAAGGACCTTTCCATGGTGCGAATTCATAAAAATTCCCATTGTAATGCACACCAACCTAGGCATCGAGGCAGTGCGCTGTAAGAAATTAGATTCACAAGGGCGTAGTCTCATTCTTCTTTCATGTCTATAACCTACAGGCAGACACAGAGAGAGAGCGAGAGCGCCCGCTATAGACATATCTTACTCAGACTTCTCGTGTTTATGAGACTAAGGTGTCTCCAGAATTAAGCGCTGATTTAGGAGAAAAATATCCCGTATGATCATCTCCAGAGGAAAACAAATATCTTGAACAGGGATTGCGATCTCTATGGGAGATTGAGATATATACTTGTACATGTCAAGCACAATATTCAACCCTCGATATAAAGAAACATTATTGGAACTAGATTCAGAGATTAGCAGACTAGAGAAGCTACGGTGCTTACAAAGAGGGCGGCGATTACTTAGAAACCTTTCAATAAGGTACCCACAACGAATAACCCTAAACTACCTCGCCCTATAGTTGACGACAAAACAATAGTGTAAAGTCATACAGCAGAGCTCATGAAAACATCTCATCGCTCTGTAAATGTCAAACGAAAATTTTGTTCGATTATGAAAAACTTTTTTTTTTTTTTAGCAATGTAAATCTTTAGAAAACTGTAGGCATACCATATCTGTCTGAACTCACCCATGGATACAAGATAGAGTATAACAAGTACTAGAAGAGATCAGAAAAGACTTCAGCAATATAAGTCTTTAGAAAACTGTAAGACTACACCCGACAAGTCTACACGCCATCCAACCTTACACAATTAGACATGGCAAGAGTGCAGTCGGAACTTGAAAATAGTTGCTCAATGAAGCTCTGCAGTACCTTGCTAAAACGAGAGTAAGGAAGATTATGGTGTGAGCCTCTCGAGGATGGTTGAGGGTTGCTTCCATGTGGCAGTTCGCCATAGATCTATACAGTTGAACAGCACTACCATCGTACATCAGCCAAGCTTACGATGCATGTCGATCACAGTCCTGGTGGCATGCGAGAAGAGAACCATTTGTACAGGGAAGCTACATCGATCGGTAATCCCAGCAACATCTTCGCTATCCTTCCAGACTCACTCCGGTGCCTCCATGTGCTGTCCCAAGGACCTCCTCCAAAATGCCAGCCCTCCCTCCTTCTCTTCCTCGTCGACAGTGAACCTGCACACCCCTTGGTGCTGCCGAAGACTTCCCCTCCAGAGCTCTCCCCAGCCGATTCCCCCACGGGCAGAAGAAGAAGCGGAAAATGATTTCCCCCCACTCTCTCCTGCGCGATGCTCAGTCCTCTCCTTCTTGTGCTACGTGCACAGACACACACAAGAACTCCAAGAAGAAGGCGACAGAAGACTTTCCCCTTCAGAACTCTCCGACCTCCACGAGAAGAGCCTTCCCCCCCCCAAAAAACGTCCTCTCGAATGCTCTCCACAGGGCCTTTTGCACGCGGCTGCACATAGCCCACAAGTAGGACAAAAAAACAAGAGGCTCCCCCATAATCCTCAGAGCAATGAACACCCCCCTCCTTTTTTTCTGGTCTTTTCGTCAGAGGTTGCTGCAAAAAAAAAACGGCCTACCCCAGCCTTAAATCACCGACAGAACATCTAAACAAATGATAGCCTCCTATTGCAAGCAAAAAAGTAGGCTATAAGGCAGCTATACCTCGGAAGGATCATCCCACTTCACATACATATCTAACAACACATTCCCAAGCATAACATTCCTTCTCAAAGGTCCACTTGCAGCAATTTTGGCATGAAACTCTTTCCCCCTTGCATGAGCTCGGAGGCTACCACAGACTTTGACAATGCTAGCAACGATAACTGCATCAGGAGAAAGACCCTCTTGCTGGATCTGTTCAAAACACAAAATGGACTTCATATAATTGCCACACTCTGCATATCCAATGACTAGAGCAATCCATGTGACTATGTTCTGGATTGGCAATTTGTCAAACAGTTCCTGGGCTTTGGCAATATCACCACATTTTGCATACATATTTACCAACGTGTTTCCTACAAACCTATTTGTTTCAAGAAGGCCTCTCTTGAGGGCGTCAGCATGCCATTTGCTTCCCTTCTGCAGGTCTTTGCTCATTGTACAATCCCTCACTTCTGCAACTAGACGTATATCATTTTCGAACGTCCAAAAACTTTTCCTGCACACCATGTTCCTCTCTCCAACATTAAGAGTATTGTAGAATCTTTTCATATCTATGCAGCCATGGGCGTAGTATTGAACAGTCACCGAAAGGAAAAAAAACCTTGCCTTCCATCCTTGAATAGAACTTAAGTTTCCTTTCTACAAGCAATGACTGCACTTGACTTAATCTAGAGAGAGCAGCTCCATGCTCTCTAGGAACATTTGCTAAGGAGGCGTCCATCCATGCAATTAAATGTGACGATTTCTGAAGGAACCTGACCTGTTGCAAACACATGCACTCTACTCGCCTTCTAACAGCGCATGATGAAGCTTTCTCTGAAGCAGTCCAATCTACCTTGTCCCTATTCCGCCATAGGGCTGCGAATTTCTGCGCCATAGAAGTACCAAACTAGCTCATAGGTGCAAGAAGTCGCAAATAACTTTTTTATATGCCCGACAAGAGAACCGTACAGATCGTCTGATCTGGCTGGCAATGCCATCGATGTGGAAGGCTTTATTGGTGGACAAATGGCAGAACACTAATGCCTTCTTGAACTTTCTCTCTTGTGTTATCAAGACCTTCTCAGAACCCTTGAGGATAAAATATCCTCCAACATCAAAAGCACAATGGCCTTTTTCAAGTGAAACCTTTTCTCCACATCCCTGCAACCAATATCTCCGCATGCTTCTTATCAATTATCAAATTCATTCCGCAATACCTGAAATCAAACAAATTTCCTGCCAAATAAAACCACATTAGAGCATAAAAATCAACCATTTTCGGAGCTAACACTACCTCTCAAATAGTGGCCCCGGCAAAACAAAAAACAATCTCTGAAGCTCTCGACTGAACCCCCCCTCTATGGCGAAGAGAAGACCTCCCCTGCGTTCTTCCCTGTGTGTGCCCCCAGTCAACAACCAAGCCAGCCCCCCGATCAGATGCGAAGCGAGCAACCCCTATTTGTTGTCCTGCACCCCGATTATACAAAACCAAAAGAACAAATACGCCGATGAAGAAGACCTCGATGCTTCTCCTCCATGTCCTCTTAAAATGACAGGTTGAGCCTCCAGAGCATCCACCTACCAGACAAAAGACGTTTCCATCTGAAGAACCATTCAATACATGAGTCCATTCTAGACTAAGTGCGGCCTTGATGTAGAACGAGGCCAAGACATGGCCTACGAAGCTGGTTCACCAGTCCTTTTTCTGGTCTCTCCTCTGATTGGCTGAAATAGCTGAGCCTTCGTCTCTACAACCCGCCAAACTCTTTTGTGCTGGATGCTGCTCCCCTTTTTGCACAAAAAAACGGAAAAACAAATTGCAAGGTAGAGAATAATTGCAAATTACTTGAGAAAATGTCTCTTCCAGCCAAGATGGCATCCCACATAAGTTCGCATATGGTTACTTGATGTGGACAAGAATATAAGGGATCAATAACTGTTTGGCCATTTTTTTTTTTTGATACTAGCAAAACCCAAAATTCAATATTTGTCGCAGCCTCTACAAGGATCTGAACTGCAGGAACGTTTCCACAGAATGCAGCATGGCACAGAAGTAAACGACCCATTTGCACAGAGTTGGAGGAAACATGTTCAAGGAGCATACACAACCTTGTTCCTGTAGCTTCCCAGTACTCTACAACCCACCATATTGAAGTGTAGGGTTCTCCCAATTCAGCACCTACTCTCAATGGCCTCGACTCCCTTCTCAATGTCATCCACACTTTTAAGCATCGAAGTACTCGGCTCGCTTTTTCTCTTGAACCATCTCCACTTCTTCTTTGCCTTGAGCTTTGTGGTCTTTTTGCCCTTTTTGCCCCAATCCTCTGATGAACTGCTTGTGTAAAAACTCCAATTATTGGTATCCATATAACAGCATCCCGATGTGGAATCCCCTGTCAAACACTTCTTTTGCTCTGGATGACCAACCACCTTGTGCATACATGTCAACAAGGGAGTCTTGTACAGATCAATAGCATAGTGCAACTGCCCAGAATTCAAGCAACCTCTACTGAGAGCATCCCATGCCACCACATCTCTTTTCTTTCCACAACACCTGCCTCCAAGCCGCATTAATTGAAGTCAATTGCTATCGACCAACATCTTTTTGTTGCAAAATACCTGCACTTGTATGTACACTCTGCAAAATAGAAGCCTATTAGTGCACAGAAACCAATAATTTATTTGGCTAACATACTCCCCTTCACTTATTTGCGAAGTCGTCCTCGACGAGCCCTTCTTGCTGCAATATAATCCAAACAACCATGAACATGTCAATTTACAATTGGTTTGCATACCTTTTTCATCGAGCCATCATTCCAAGTGGACCCGCACTCATTGAAGCTATTAGTGCTAAAAAATCACTCATGAATACATACAAATCATTCACTTCCAAAATGATCCAAGAACATGCACATATATGCAACTCCAATTCCAACATGCATCAAATTGCTCATGCATTCCATTATGAAAATAGTCTCAACCAAAATAACACATGCATACCTTTCCATGTTTTACACATGCAACTATCATTGCGGAAAACAAAAAAGAAAATACCGAAATAAACAACGACAACTGAAATGAATCCAACAGGAGATGCAACATACCCAAAATGCATACCCCATTATTGCACCTACTATTCGCTATGTACAATTATTCCATGACTAGACACTCCCGAAGAATCCCCATCGTCGTCCTACAAAAGTCATCGAGACTCGAGTACAGGTCAAGTCCTACATAAAAACCCTAGAGTGCCCCACACACTGGAAAACCCTCCGATAGAGCACACAAGTTATAAAGCAAGACCGTTGCATTACCTCGCTAAAGGTCTCATCCATAAGTACATATACAGTATTCGTGCCTTTGAGAATGTTGATTCAGAGTAAGTTGATCTGTCACAAGCCACCATATCAATCACACAAGAAAATAACGTTCCCTTCCAGGCGGCCGTCACCCTCTCCTCTCTCTCTCTCCCCCTCAGGAGTGGGGAATAATTTCATATGTAAATTTTATTTATATTCACACGTTCGCCTACGTTGACATTGGATGCGATTCGTGGCCCTGACCACCCGGCTAGGTTGATTCCACCCATCTATCAATGCAACACAGCGCACAACACACAAACACATAACGAGAGACAATTAATATAATCAGCTAGCCCATAACGAAGCTGGATGCAGCTCGTGGTCGTGACTACCCAGCCACGATGGCTCCACCTACCTACCAACCCGTTATGGCGCGTAGCTAAGACACAAACATATACATCCGAAGCCTATGGAGAAACTAGCTGCGGCTCGTGGTCCTAACTTTCCGGCTAGGATAACTCCACCCACCTACTAGCCCACTATAGCGCGTCGGTACAATCACAACAACACAATGTTTTTTTTTTTATAGTTAATTAATTTACCCCAGTCCTGAGAATTAGGGAGAGGAAGAAAGGGATTTTCCCCACTTTTCCCACACAGGCATGCAAACATACACACTCTAGCCTTTGACAGATCAACCACCTCTTCACTCCATTCTCTCAATTACATACACTACATATGTATTCATTGATTTGACTTTTCACTAGGTAACTACAACCGGCTATGCCTTGGTCCCTCATATACCTATCCTTAGATGATCTAGAATGTGGATCTTCGGGATGTCTCATATAGCCTCACCTCGTACTCGTATCCCGACGACTTCCCTAGGGCGAGTCAGGCTCAACTTCAGGAGCTCCGTCATCACTACCTATCGTTAACAGATCTGCCCAAGCCCAAGTGATATCGTTCTCTTCGTTAGGCATTTCCCTCAAAGGGTCGAAATAGTAATATTGATCCCCCGCCCATCCTACATGTCGGATCAGGTATGTCTCAAACCACTCAATATGAAACATAATATCCAAACACTGGTTTATGAAGCATACCAGCCAGTGCGCTTCCTCCACATCATATTCGATCTCAAAGTCGTCGACCTCTATGTCCATGCGGGTGAATGTTTGGTCCGAGAAATATATCCCCAGCTCGTACAAATAGAGTTGAGTTATTTGATCTGCCATTTTGTTACTTAGCTCCTAAGAGTCTCTGTGCAAGACAAAAAATAATTAGAAGTCCAAAATTCTTGAGCTAGCAAGGGATAATATTTATGATAACAAAAATCATAGCTAACATATGCGCATATATATATATATATATATATATATATATATATATATATATATATATATATATATATATATATATATATATATATATATATATATATATATATATATATATATATGTATATAACTATACATCTATGTACAAGGAGTCTACTACATCCTTCCGCTTGGATCTCGTCTGGCTTCTCCCGTCCTAATGCTAGTTGAAATATGGTTTAACTCGAAGCGCGTTAACCTTCACGAGAGCACATTCTTCTCCTAAATATTGAATTTGCATGGAACCATTAGGGTTAAGTTCCACCACTTTAAACGACCCTGCCCATCTTGTCTGTAACTTCCCCGGGAATTTGTAATATTTGCTATCATAGACTAACACCAAATCCCCTTCTTTAATCGCATAGGTCTTGAGTTTCTTGTCGTGCCTCTCCTTACGTCTTCTCTGAATAGCTTCCAGACTTTGTTGTGCAATGAGTCTCTTTTCTTCTAGCTTGACCAATTGTATGTACCTCTCCTCTAATGATTGTTTTTCTCCTAGCCTGGCCTCGATGGGCACTCTTAATGTGGGAACTTCTTTTTCGATGGGAAAGATGGCTTCCTCGCCATATACTAAGGAGAACGGAGTGCTCTTAGTCGTCACTTGGTAGGATGTTCGATACGCCCACAAAGCTTCCAAAAGTCTCTCATCCCAGTCTCGCCTATGCACAGCTACTGTCTTTGTCAGAATCTGTTCAAGAACCTTGTTGGTAACTTCCACTTGTCCATTCGCCCTCGGGTAATATGGAGTACTTTTCCTATGTTTGATTTGATACAACTCCATCAATTCCTCGATCAGTTCGTTGACAAAGTGTGTTCCTCTATCACTCACTATCTCCAACGGACATCCGAATTGTGTGATAATTTGTTCATACAAAAATTTAGCTACATCAATGGCTCGATCAGACTTTAGAGCTTTGGCCTCTACCCACTTGGTAACATAGTCAGTGCAGACCAAGATATACCTGTTGGACCTGCGTCTTGAGGGAGGATCAATGGGTCCCACAAAATCAATTCCCTAATTTTCAAAAGGCTTAAGAGCCAGTACCGGCGTAAGAGGAGCCGCATGTGCTAATGTCGGTTTGCCCATTCTTTGGCATCTGTCGCATTTCTTGCAGTATGTGTGAGAGTCTTTGAACAGCGTAATGGTTAGCCAATATGTGCGCTTTGCCTGGTTTGGTTACCACTGTGAATTGAAATTCTTGGAGGAGTAGCATCCACCTCATCAATCACCCTGATAGCTCGGGTTTATTGATGATATACTTTAGGGCTTCGTGATCCACATAAAACGTGAAATGCTTTCCCATCAGATAGTGCCGATACTTGTTTACCGCAAAGATCATCGAGAGGCATTCCTTCTCTGTAGTGGTGTAGTTCCTCTCAGTGCTATTCAAGTTTCGACTTGCGTAATAAATAGGGTGGTCCATCTTTTTTTCATCGGCTTGGCATAGCACTGCTCCAATTGCAGTATGAGAAGCATCTATATGCACATGAAATTCTTTCGTCCAATCAGGTGCTACCAAAATCGGTGCATTTATCAATCTCTCTTTGATCAAGTTGAATGCAACTTGACACTCTCCAGTCCATTGATATTTTTTGTCTTTCCTCAAAAGATTTGTCAGTGGTGCTGGTATTGATGCAAAATTTAATATAAATCGTCGATAATAATTAGCATGTCCCAAGAATCCTCTGAGTTGCCGCAAGTTTTGAGGAGGTGGAAGTTGTCCGATTTTTTCTACTTTATCCTCATCAACCGCGATCCCTTTTTCGGAAATAACATGTCCCAAGAGCAACCCTCTTCGTACTCCAAATGTACACTTTTCAGGATTTAATGCGATGCCTTTTTCAATGCTTCTTCTTAAAATAGCTTCGATCCTCTCCATCATGTTTTCATCGTTGCCTCTGATCGCAAAGTCATCGAGGAATATCTCCATCCAATCCTGCAAATAGTCTTGATATGCAACTACCATTGCCCTCTGGAATGTGGCCGGTGCATTGCATAATCAAATGGCATCACATGATATGCGTATGTGCCCCATTCAGTAGTGAAGGTGGTTTTTGGCTGATCTTCTTCATAAATTAGGACTTGATTGTATCCGCTGAAGCCATCTAGAAAGGAGTACAATTTATGGCCAGCCACTCTGTCCAAAATTTGGTCTGTAAATGGTAAAGGAAAGTGGTCCTTCTTCGTTCTCTCGTTCAATTTCTGATAGTCAACACAGATGCGGATTTTATTGTTCTTCTTTGGGACAACCTCAATCGGTGATACCCATTCGCTAAATGCAACGGGATATATAAATCCTGCTTCCAACAACTTGGTCAGTTCCATTTTGATCAACTCCGAGTATACCAGATTCGTCCGCCTAAGCCGTTGACATATCGGCCTAGTCCCTTCTTCCAAGTCTATATAATGCTGACAAATTTGGGGATCGATACCTTTCAAATCACTATATGACCATGCAAAAGCCTTGCTGAAATTTTTGAGTGCCAATTTAATACATTCTCGTACACCATCTGGTAGCTCTGACCCCACGCTCAAGAACTTTTCTGGAAAAACTTCCCACTTTTCCACATGAGCTTCTCACGAATATTCCTCCTTCCTTGATGACACTATGATTGGAAAGTGCTCCCCGATCATGCGTGCATGGTTGGCCAATAAATCATTGTTTTTTTCTTTTTCGACCGGACCCAATTTCTTTAGTTCAGCTTTTGCAATGGCTTCCTGCACTTTAGTCTTACCTTTCGCTTCGTTTTTCGATTCTCGACTTCTCCTTAGAAGCTCTTCTTCTAACACTCTGACCCTTTCTCTCAACTGTTGTACTTCCATTGTCGGAGCTAACTCAAGCTTCAACTCTTCTTTTGAAGTTCCCTTCTCTAGGAATTGGGTAGCTTTGCTTTCCTTTGCGTCTATACTCAACATGTAGCACTCAAATTCACTCGTGTGTGTCAACCATCCTAGCAACTCCTGGTCTGAGTCATCCTTGTAAACTAGTGGGTCTTTGTACTCGCCCACCTTCGCGTGTCGGAGGTTGGACAATTGCAAGTTAAATCCATCCTGCAAAAGGTCCTTGGAAGTCTCCGTGCGCAAGGAAAATCTTACCCGTGCCATTTCTTGTCTAACCTTTTCCTTTGCTTTTTTCTCCCTTTCCTCAGCTATTGTCTATTTCTTGCCGGTCAAGTTTGGAGACACTTGAAGTTGTATTCGATCAGCCTTTGGTCCAATTGTGATAAATCTTGTGCGCCAATCGTGCACACATTCGGGTTGCACCAGCCATGGCCATCCAAGTAAGATCGAGAAGGTGGCCTCTGAGGTCCTTGGTCTTACTATTAGATAATCAACCTTAAATTCTAGACCCCCCACAACTGTGCTTACATTCTTCAAAAGACCCGCAGGTTTCACTTGCGTTTGATCTACCATCCTCAAGGACATTGGAGTTTCTTCCATATGGTTGAGGCCCAAAGCTTTCATCATGTACTTAGTCATTAAGTTGACTGCGGCTCCACTATCTAACTGAGCACCGGGGACTGCATATCCTTTAATCTCGACTGTCACAGCTAGAGCATTTGAATCAATTTGCATCGTAATACTTTGAATCATACCTTGGACCTCTTTATCTTGTCTCTTTTTATCTCGAGCTTTCCTCGGCTTCCTGATATATTCGTTGTAGAATTGTTTTCTATATACAGGTGAACATTTCAGCAATGTGCCAATGTCCAGCGTGACTTCCGTGTCAGCGAGCAGCTTTACGATGTCCACTTCCTCCAAACTTTGTCTTCCCTTCGTACACTTTGGAGCCCTTAATCTTTCACGGAATGGTGCTATGCCCGGCACAAACTCCTTGGTCACTGGTGGAAGGATCTCGATCTCTTCCACATCCTCAAACTCTTGCTCCTCAGCAAATCCTCCAACTTGGTTTTCTACCTCTCCATGTTCGGGTGTCTTCTCCTGGCTCGCTTTTTCGCTTTCACCTTCTGGATGTTTCTTTAAATACTCTTGAGTCCTTGTGACTACTGCCACAGTTGGCTCTTTATGCGGTTTCTTGGCCTGGTAAGCATCCACAAAGTGCATTGACGAGCTAGAGCCTTCTTGAGGGTTCGGTGTCTTGAACACTACTCCTATCGTAGGAACGTGCTCTTGAGATCTCGTTGTGGAATGCATCTGAGTATTAACATAATTCGAGGACCCTACTGGTCCTTTTTCCTTGCTGGCGGCAGCTCTTCGTTTTGGACAATCTTCATCAAAGTGGCCCTCTCCACTACAGTACCTACATAGTGGGGTATAATCAACTGGTTTCTTTTCGTTTGGACATCTAGATTGAGTATGGCCAAAGCCATGGCATCTCTAGCACTAGATTGGACCATCTCTCCTTTGATCACGTGCGACTCCTCTCGGATAGTCTCCTCCCTGACCCTGAGCACCATATCCATAAGTCGGTTTGTTTTCCTAACAAGATGTAGGTGGGACACTTTGAGCGGGCAATCTCGTGTAGGGCCTTTCTCTTGTATCTCCCGATTTCATGGTCCGCTCTTCATAGGCCCTCTTGTTGTAACATCCATCTTCCGTGTGATTGTTCCTTCCACAAAAAGTGCAATGCATTCTAGGTGGTGATCTATCTGTGAATACTCTTAAGACTGTAGGGCATTCTGAAGCCAAATGGCCGTAACCATGGCACTTTCCACACCATGTATTCGATCTAAACACTTGGTTGGGGTTTGTAGTTACCTCTGGTTTTACTGTGTATGTTTCCTGGGTCATTGTGGCAGCTTTTATAGCTTGTGTGACCAACTCCAATATTCGTTCTTCAGTTAGCGTAGGCTTTACCTTGCCTGGCATGCTAGTGGCAGCTACAAAAGCTGGGGTCGTCAATGCGGGACTTCCTTGGCTAGGATCTTTCATCGGTATGTTTCCTGGGCCTCCCATTGGCTCGTATAAGAGCTCCATCTTCCTCTATTGACATAATTGTACTTCCTCCCAAAGCCTTGCTTGTTCCTTAGCATCTATTAAAGTTGCAGGTCTTGTCAGGTTGATATGCTGCTGCGCCGTAGGATCTCTCAATCCCGCAATGAATCTTCTCTTCAATGTCTCATCGTTCGGGGCATTCGCGCCCATCTTTCTTACCAAGGTTTCCATTCTCTGAATGTAGTTATCGATGCTTTCATTGACTCCCTGTCGCAGGTAATCCATCTGTTGGGCCAATCTATCTTGGAAGCCTTGTCGTCGAAACTTTGCCAAGAAGGCTTCCTTGAGCATCTGATAAGTCCACGCTCTTGTGGTGTCAGATTCCCATACCAATTGGCTGCCTCATCACGGAGAATAGCCGGAAAAATCCTCAACCTTTGACCCTGGTCAACTACCTCATTAGCCTCACAAGTAACCTCAAATAGCTGGATAAAACTATCTGGATCCTCGTCCCAAGCACCTGAGAACTTGGTAAAGTCCCCCAAATGAACTGAAATCCGCTGAGCCATTTCAAACAGAGGTGTGATATCAATATCACTTCGATCCCAGAAATTTAGTGCATGCGGCCTCAGGATCCCTCCTTCAAACTTTTGCACTTGATTCGCGACTCTCCTACGGGAGTACACATTTTTAGCAGATCTCTTTGAGCTAGTCGAGGTCAACTCACCTTGCAACTCCCCCCTCTGCCTCTCTCTTTCAAGGGCTCTTCTCTGAGCGTGCTCTTCTCTTTGTGTTTGTCTTCCTCCTGAGGATAAGCTCCCCTCGCTCATGTACTAGATCTGGGGTCCGCAAGCTCGACCAACATGTGGCGTTAGGCGAACCTATGGCACTCTCTTATAGAGACGTGCCAAGCTTTTCCCGGCAGATGCACCAAAATGTTTTGGCTCTCAGTCCAAGGGAAAGTACATACACACAGTGATATTTTACCCCAACTTGTTGATGCTAGGTCAGCTTTTATCACCCTAAGTCCCCAACTTCACTCCAGTGTATTGTTGGGGTATAAGTGCAAAAATAAGTATCCAACCCCAATGATCCCTTCTAACAACCTCCCTCTCTCTCTACCGACTCTTTGCCATTCTTTTGCACATCTACCCCAAACATACACACACATGCTCACTGTTGTACTTGCACATACATTCTCACACACTAGTACACATTCATGCCCACACTTACTTTCGCACTCAAATGCACACACATGTACTCTCATGCCCACCGTTCTTACACCTATACGCCCACGTTCCCTTGCCTCCACACCCAAACAATCTTACCACCGCGTCCTCATGTGATTACCATAAGTTAGACACGCTCACCCTTTGACATCATTGGTGAGAAAGATCAAGGACGGAAAACAATTTTCAATTTCAAGTGCTTTTCATGGACCCAAATCAGCGTGCTTTTCATACACATCTATCTTCACCTCCCCTATGCAGCGGAACTCCCCCTGTGTGATGAGATCCTTTGTCCACGACACTAAACAACCTCTATATTGATTATACGACGTTCACATCACCCCAATTGCTCATAATGTTAAGCTTGACATTCCAAATCCTCTTTGTATTGTTACATATAATCGTTCTGTTGACCTTAATTAGTTACCAGATTCATCGCAAAAGTATCTACCGGGTAAGCTTCTATTCCATGTACTCTTCAGGGTAGATGGTGGAAACAAGCGATGTAATAGATGTATGCAGTTATGGATTGGGGATATAGTTAGTTGTACTGCCGAACTCTATCATTAACATCTCCACTACTCATGCATGCTGCCAATAGCTATCTGCAACGCCACCTCAATTTTGACAAATTAGGGAATGGAAGATTTCAATACTGAGGACATTGTTCAGATACGGTATAAAAGAGACTAGCGATAAATATTTGAGATGCGCATTAGACCGGCGGATGGATTTTCATTCAATGCCTTAATGCCCATATGAAAACTTCATGAAACCTACAGATTCATCGTCATATCAATTCTAGGAGCAGTTTCATCAAATCCAGACATACAATGAGCTTCATCTTTTTGTGCATTCATTGCATAAAAGCAAGGATCCGAGAAGGCGCTGATGTGGCCAGAACACCACCCTCTTCAAAATGTAAATAAAAAAAACTGGTCATCGTCAATGGTAGCCCCGATACCCGCTTACACGCATGCACAAAACATTTTTTTTGGCACCCAACCTAACACCCAAGGCAAATTCTTCTTTACATCGAAAATCCCCTCGCATATTCACATCCCTTAAGCCGGAGAGGGCTACATGTTACACGTTATGAGTGTGTACATGAAGACAATTGGGTAATCTCGGGTCTAAGAGGTATCCTGTTGACATAATGCATACTCAGGGCTACTTGCACCAGATCCGCCTCGTGACCCCCTGGAGACCCTCCGCAATGGTGTTCATAAAAAGGTTTAGCTATCAGTATACTACATGCAGCTTCATTACCACTTGGTTATAAGCAACAGGCAAGTTTCCACAAAATCATCAAAAGCTCACATACTGGACCAACACCTGATCGGTGTATTTCCCACGAAGATGCAGACTTGGGCAAAAAATTTACCTCGCACATGAATATTAACACAACAACCGTACATGACCAATCTCTCCATGCATCTAAATTTTGCGAACTATCAAAGCGATTCACAGTACCTGGTCTGTGGATTTCTTTTCCACCATATGTTATCGAGCATCAAATCCAGTTCGATTGATTATGCGGCTCATAGATTCGTCTCTGCACACTACCGAGTAGTCAGGCTTCCAAGAGAGTTGGTTTTCCTTCATTCCGAGCTTTGGAGCTTGCATTTGTTTCTGTCCATCTCTTCTTCGTAAGCATTGCCAGACTTTATCAGTTGTTGTGGGTTGCTCGAATCCCACCCATTCGCTTCTCCAGCCACAACTACCACACTATAGAAAGGCATCTTCCTCTTCCTTCAGTTAGGGACCCATGCAGACCACAAAGCGACAGCCCGTCATCTTTCCCAGGTCAAACTCCAGCCACCTCTGCGAACTCGCCCTCAATTGAGTTCTGACTTCCCTCGTGCTCCCTCTTGCATGCTGTTGGACATCCTTGAAAGCCTACTGCCAAAAAAACTTCTTGCCCCTATATCCCATTAGAATAGGAGTAAATCATCCTAAGCTAAGCGTAGCCTTCAGCCAACGAACAAGAAGCGGCCATCATCTGCGGGTTTGGAACTCTATAGCTCAGAGAGAGAAGAGAGAGAGAGAGAGCAAAGAATACCCTCCTCTGTTGCTCCCCGCTGAGGATGAAAACTCCCGATAGCCACCAGAACAATGCCCTAGCTACTACCTCTCAAATAGTGGCCCCGGCAAAACAAAAAACAATCTCTGAAGCTCTCGACTGAACCCCCCCTCTATGGCAAAGAGAAGACCTCCCCTGCGTTCTTCCCTGTGTGTGCCCCCAGTCAACAACCGAGCCAGCCCCCCGATCAGATGCGAAGCAAGCAGCCCCTTTTTGTTGTCCTGCACCCCGATTATACAAAACCAAAAGAACAAAAACGCCGACGAAGAAGACCTCGATGCTTCTCCTCCATGTCCTTTTAAAATGACAGGTTGAGCCTCCAGAGCATCCACCTACCAGACAAAAGACGTTTCCATCTGAAGAACCATTCAATACATGAGTCCATTCTGGACTAAGTGCAGCCTTGATGTAGAACGAGGCCAAGACATGGCCTACGAAGCTGGTTCACCAGTCCTTTTTCTGGGCTCTCCTCTGATTGGCTGAAATAACTGAGCCTTCGTCTCTACAACCCGCCAAACTCTTTTGTGCTGGATGCTGCTCCCCTTTCTGCACAAAAAAACGGAAAAGCAAATTGCAAGGTAGAGAATAATTGCAAATTACTTGAGAAAATGTCTCTTACAGCCAAGATGGCATCCCACATAAGTTCGCATATGGTTACTTGATGTGGACAAGAATATAAGGGATCAATAACTGTTTGACCTTTTTTTTTTTTTTCTGATACTAGCAAAACCCGAAATTCAATATTTGTCGCAGCCTCTACAAGGATCTGATCTGCAGGAATGTTTCCATAGAATGCAACATGGCACAGAAGTAAATGACCCATTTGCACAGAGTTGGCGGAAACATGTTCAAGGAGCATACACGATCTTGTTCCTGTAGCTTCCCAGTACTCTACAACCCACCATATTGTAGTGTAGGGTTCTCCCAATTCAGCATCTACTCTCAATGGCCTCGACTCCCTTCTCGATGTCATCCACACTTTTAAGCATCGAAGTACTCGGCTCACTTTTTCTCTTGAACCATCTCCACTTCTTCTTTGCCTTGAGCTTTGTGGTTTTTTTGCCCTTTTTGCCCCAATCCTGTGATGAACTGCTTGTGTAAAAACTCCAATTATTGGTATCCATGTAACAACATCCTGATGTGGAATCCCCTATCAAACACTTCTTTTGCTCTGGATGACCAACCACCTTGTGCATACATGTCAACAAGGGAGTCTTGTACAGATCAATAGCATAGTGCAACTGCCCAGAATTCAAGCAACCTCTACTGAGAGCATCCCATGCCACCACATCTCTTTTCTTTCCACAACACTTGCTGTCAAGCCACATTAATTGAAGTCAATTGCTATCGACCAACATCTTTTTGTTGCAAAATACCTGCACTTGTACGTACACTCTGCAAAATAGAAGCCTATTAGTGCACAGAAACCAATAGTTTATTTGGCGAACAACAGCTGATGGGAATAGGAGGAAAAGTTACTCAATGTATAGGCGAGATTACCTTACCTCTGCATCTTGGAAATAACACGATGGAACAAAAACTCTTAGTATGTCATGATCAGGACTTATTAGAAGAGCTCGTGTTAGGTCAAGATTGGATATATGAATATGAAGTGACTATTCAATTGGCCTTAGGATACATCTCGGCCAAGATAGGACATCATGAGGTATTCAGCATGTTAGACGAACGACCAATCAAAGTCAAATGTATAGACCCGAGAGATCACTCAAATGAGCACGATGATGAATGTATGTTCACTCACACTATGGAAACCCCACCATCAAGTACTTCATGTGAGAATGCACCAAATCTCGCTTTCACACAATCTTCTAATCTAGTAAATCACATGATTAGTGTCTTATCCAATAAAAGCCTCAGTGAGGAACCAAGCACAAGAGGGACTAGTCAGCAAGACTATCAAAAACCTGCACACATTAGAATATACCCCATTCCTTACACTAGACAGGCTTGGATCAAAAAAGATCAAGTGATGGCATATCTTCAACAATAGAACTACTTTCGACATCGAAAACAACAACAAAATAAGAATGCAAGTCATGTGGGACACCTAGGTCCACAAAGGATTGCTAGAGTATGGATTCCTAAGAAGGTGATAGCCGCCCAGCTGGCCCGAATGCAAATATGGATTCCCAAGTCATGTGCCCAAGTGACAATCATAAAAAAGGACAAGTCAAGACACAAGGAGAATCAGTATGATCAGTATGAATTAAAGGTGAAACAACAGAAGACAAGCAACTACAGGACAGAGCAGGGGCCTAGATACGCAACAAAAATCATTCAAAGATTCAGAAGGCTGACGCAACAAAAGTACAATGTGAGAAGCACTACATTCTCCAGGAGTGTTGAGAATGCAGGCTGTCCTAGTGGAGTAAAGCAGATTTGGATGCCTACAGGCAAAACAATCTGTACACATCGACCAAATAATTTGGGTTGCACACATTTGGAGTCACAAGAATCCAAAGTATGCATAATAGGGCCACATTACAAGGCTAAGCATTCAACACATTCTTCTTCTACTTCAGGATAGTGAAGCACATTTCCCTCTTGGGAAATATGAGAGCACTTGTAAAATAATCCAAAAGAAAATAACTAAGGATTCACTAACCGCTTCAGCTATGAACTAACTTTCCGGTTTTCTTTTAGACACATACATAAAAAATATAAATAAGTATGAAAAAAATCCCAGGTATTACCTTTCTCTTACACCCACGGGGAAGGGACGACACAGTCCACTCGGAGAGTTGTCAAATTTATGAAGGATAAGTGAAGGATGATTCTTGATACTAGCTTGCCACTGATTACTGGTATGTATTGAGTGCAGATGGCATCCTCTACTTCCGAGGCTACGTAAGAGGAAGAGATCCTTCTTCTTCCCTTGGAATCAATTACGAAGGCCAGATGTCATTGGTTTCTTGATGATCAACCAGTGTCAGAGCTTCTTTTCATGGCTACCATTAAGATCATGGATAGAGACCACTACTTTCCGATTATGTCTCAAGATTTCCAGACTATCATACAAGGATTACCACGCATGACAGATGTCTGGACAAGATCTGGCATTGATGCATTCCTACGACTTCTAGTATACTTGCCAGATTTTCAGAGATGCACACAAGTGATGAATACGCTACAGTCTGCATCAGATAAGCCATCAATCCTGGAAGCAAGAGTGCTCGACAAAGTTGGTACATGGAAAACAATTTGATTCACTCATGAGCTAATCAATAGAGCTTTTGGATGGAGTCAAGATGGCCTCACTAATGTCAAGAATGAATGTCATGATCCAAAAAAGAGAACCTTTTTGGAAATCAACAGAACAGATATTGAAGATTCAGTTCGATTGGTACACCAACATTTTTGGTTTCCCAGTATGCACAGATATACAGCACCTCAGAAAATTGTCGTGCAATTACTTTCCCATGCAATGAGGCAAGTTGGAAATAAAGTAAATATGACTCCATATATTCAAGACCGCCTATTCGAAGCGAAGAAAAAGTGGGGTCAGAAAAATTTTTTGAATGGAAGTTCGGCATTGATCTTGCTAATATATGAGGCACTTGAAATGAAGGAGTGCTTACGCTTGATGCCAACTTCAATCGAGATGGCAAAATGTAAAGTCAGTGACGGTTCCAAAGAAAAAGAAGACAGTCATCTCCATCAAAGAAGTGCGAACCAGTTCAAAGAAACCCATGAGAGGGACTAAATGCATTAGAGAGGAAGAAGCCCAGGAGACACCACAATCAAAGAGGACACATACACTACCAAAGATTCCTATGACAAAACAGCCAATCACGAAAAGGGACCTATCCACAGCTCTAGAAGAGACGCATATGTATATGCAGGGCCAAGTGAACCTAAATGTTCAAGGTCATCAATACAGACAGGCAAGCCAAGGAAAGCAACAAAAGAATAAAGAACACACCCCAGAACAAACCGCCAGATATAAAGAACTGGGATTAGAAGATTCGAGCTCTAATGAGGAATCTAGCCCTGAGAAAGACACATTAGACACTGACATAAGAACAGAAACGAACAATGAGGAATGGACAGAGGTAAATCAGGTCGAGGTCACACCTGACAATCAACAATCACAGGCAAGGAAGCAAGAAGAATCCACTGAACCGGTACACATTATTCAATTGAACGATCAATCCAAAATCAGCATCAAGGACGCTCCAATCACAAATAAAGATGCAGTGCCACCGGTAAAAGAGGAAATACAAAAACACATGGATAAAGAAGGAAGTTTACCACAAAATAGGGAGCAAATTATGATTGAAGTACCTGATGATACACCACAAGGTAAGATTGACCACAGGGAGGCTGAGCCAAGGATACAACTCCATATTCCGCAACCCCATGATACTACGTTACATGTGGCATAGGGGAATAATGTTACCACAGGTGAAGAACCTAGCATCCCTACCACATGGCTAAATGTTGATGTTAATCAATTGAAACCCGTCGTCAAGCAGATGATACAAATGGCCATGTATATGCAACAACAAATGATGGATACAGATGCAAATTACGACAAGGCCATGCGGGAAAAGAATCACTTTCACGTAATGAGTGAGCAATTGTCTACACAGCTGATTCAAGCCCAACGAGATGTTTTGGCAAAAGAGAAAGAACTACTTGAAGTCAAAGGACAATGCACTACATTCATGAAGCAGAATCATCAGCTCCAGGAACAATTGATGGATTTACAAAGACAGCATGAAACTAGTGAAGCAGACAAAGAGAGAATGAAAGCTAGGAGCAATCTGCTAGAAACTCAGCTAAAAGTATATATGGAGGAAAATGATAATCTACGCAACAGGAATAAAGAGCTGATGAAAGCACTACTTTATGATCAACCTCTCAAAAAACTAGAGCCCACAGCAATTGACCAAAAAGAATTGAATGACCAAATAACAAAATATATCGATTTGCTGAAACAAGAGCAGGCTCTCAAAGAAGAATGGGAAAGGAGGTACATTAATGAAACCAATGAGCTCAAGAAACAAATATGCACTGCTAATGCAAAAATTGCAGTGAGCTACAGTGAAAATATGGATCAGGTAGCAGAGATTGGTAATGAGCTACTTGCGGCAAAAGATGCACTCCGGGCAGCTCTGCAAGAAGTTAAAGACAAGACTGAACGTCTTGCACAATTAGAAACTAAAGTAGAACATTGGGACATCAGTAGAGCCACGACCAGAGAATCCTACTGACGAGGTAGAGGTACGTCCTCTATCTCCCCCGATCTATAATTCTCCAATAAAAGAGCAGATGGTGGAACCATGTGATGATCATCCCATGCCATATACTACAGAAATACGTCAGAAGGAACGTGCACTATTGGTGTCCCCATTGACAGAAAATTTTGAAAATGAAGTGGTCAAAGTTATGAAAGAGGCCAAAACAAAAGGAAAAGATCTGGATGCGATCATGAAGCCTTTCAACATTCCTTATGGACTATTGAAAGAGAAAACAATGCAATACATAAAGAAGATCACAAAGAAGGATCCAGATGAGCAGCTGTACTTCAAAGATAATACATTTAATTATACTCAAGAGGAATTTGAAGCTGCACAACCTGTATGGAGACAAAAATTTTTGGAGAAAAATCCTACTTTCTGGGTGCACTGGCAAGCAGCACCATATTTACTACAGGTAAATCCTTCATTTGCCCAACACCATGTCGCAGAGAAGCAAGAGAATTTTCGGACATGCAAAAGAGTGGTGTGATATATAAACAGTGGCTGAATTATCCGCTACTTCCAAGTCCACCTCATAATTATCTACCGACAGAGGATTATATGATAAAAACCATTGAATTTTGGCTGCATTGTTATGCAACAGTCCCCGATTTAACTATCAAGATGACGAATAAAATCCTCAGCATGATACTTACAGTGTTGAAGGTGTTCAAGCACGCGGCTTATACGTTTTTAAATTTCATTGGTATTAATCAAGGCACAAATATCCTCATTTTTTATCTATCTGTTATGCCTAGCCGACCCACAATAATGGCATATTATTATAGGCTTATGTTTTTACCAAGTACATATATGCAAACCTTCGAGGAAGCCTTTTTCACAGGATTTTTTGAAATTGATTCAAAAATTTTCTTAAAGATGTCGTCCAACTTGAATGCCAGATTAGTGGCATATGAATTAAGCTTCTTCGCTGATCACAGATAGCCACCACATGACGGTGTGAAAGCAGAACAATGGAAGCAACTTATGATATGTGAAGCTAATCTGCTTAATGAGACAGAGCAAAAAGTTTACAGAACATACTCTCGCCAACTTCCAAAGCCTATCGGGGACGACAAAGTTCAGGAGGGGGCAGTGTTGAGGGAGAGTCCAGAAAAAAGAAGAAAAGAATAAGACCAAGAAAGAAGCTTCACTGAAAAGATTATACTTGAAGATATATCTCTGCAAGAAGCCCCGCACGGGCACACAACACCCATCTCTGCACAGAGCCCTGCAGGGGCACACATCAAGGAACAACATGTAGGAGGGAAGGTCGGACCAGGGCCAGGAAGTATCCACGAAGAAATGCAAGAAGATACTTGGTAGGTAATAATCCTCCCAGTGATAGCGTGCGGTGGAAAGAAAGTAAACAGGCTCAAAGCAATACAACAGGGTCAAACATGTGAAGACAAAGACAAATCAGAAGACCAAAAGTTAGAAAGAGGTAGAGGCTCAAAAGTTGAAGAGAGTGACTAAGAACATCACATTCTTAGCCACTGATGGCGTGCGTGGCAGCCCGACTGAATACAACAACCTAGATTTGTGATGTACAGAATACCAAGGGGCAAACAGAAGCAAAGGACATACCTCGGCGGGTGCGTGTATTCAGAAATCTTCAACAAGCTACAAACGAGAAGCAAAGCCTGTCAAGGGACGACAGAGACAAAGAGGGGGAGAGTGTTGCAGAGCTAAGAAGAGCAAAAGGCAGAGAAAAAGATGGGCCCCAAAATTTTTCCGATTCGAACACTTTATTTTTGTATCATAGCCATTTTGTAACATATTTTCCGATGTAAATGCACTAGAGGAGTCCTCTAGATGCATACCCATGGAGATTAGTAGCTTACCCATGTAAATTAGTAGGAAATTAACCTTTTAGTGAATAAAGTGCCGGTCTCTTATGAGAAAGGACCATTTTTTTAGGGCACATGTATATAAGTCAATTTGTGACTCTTTGTAAAGACTTTTGGCCATTGTGAGAATCAAGAGCACAAAAATTCGAATTTGTGTCTTCTCCTCTCTGTATCATCTTCTTTGTGAGCTTGTGTGCATGTGTGATGCTTGAAAAGAGTGTTTGGAAGTGTTGCCTATCCATGAAAGTGCTTGTTTGTTGTTGTTAAGGTGTGTGTGTGAAGTGTAGGAAGTGCTGAAGTGTAGGAAGGTCATTCCCATGACTCATTATTTTGTTCATAACTTGAAGCAAAAGTGTAAAAATTGAGTGAAAAGACCGCCATTGGATGCGTCTTCTCAACCCGGTACTCACTATATTTGAAGTTCGGAGCTGAGAGAAAAGCTCGATTTACTGTTGGTTGTTGCTTCAAGTATCGTGACACCTCAACAGATCCCTGAACCTTGTTTGAAATAGACTTAAGACTTATTTACACTCTTTGGGAAGCTCATTTGCATTGATCATCATTTGATTGCATGTCTTCATACACTCAGCTAGGTTTTGATACTCCTCGGATTGATAAATAAAGCGTGAATCCCCACTATATGCACTTGAGGGGGATCGAGGTATAGTCTCTTTCTCCACAAGTCCCTAAGTTGGTACTTAGGTACACAACAAGTAACTGTGTAAGATCATGAATCAAGTAGCCCCTATCAAGTGACAACCGTGTCAAAAGCTATTTTGTGGTAGAGCTTTAGTCAAAGCATCTACAACATTATCTCGAGTACGAACCTTCTCAAGAATAATGCACTCAATGGCTAAGCAGTCTCTAATGAAGTGATATCGTACCTCAATGTGCTTGGTCTTTGCATGATAGAACGGATTCTTAGCCAATGCAATGGCACTCTGATCACTGAGCAAACGAGGTACATGCTGAGGTAGACCCATATTACAAGTAACATGAGAAAGCCACAATGCTTCCTTGCATGCCTCACTCATTGCAACATACTCTACTTCTATGGTGGAAACTTGAAGATGAGATTTCCATGAGATATGACCTCCAGCAAAGTGAAAATTGTACCTTGATGTAGACATATGATTGTCTACACAACCAACATAATCAGAATCTGTGTAACCAATAATGGATGCTTTCCCTCTACCTAAGCATTCACGCTTGTCCTTAGTGCCACCCCAATATCTCAAAATGATCTTAATCATTCCCCAATGCTTCTTTCCAGGATTAAACATATGTCTGCTCACAAATCCCACTGTAAATGCAATGTCTGGTCTTGTAGCTACCAAAGTATACAGGAGTCTACCAACAACAGAGTGATAAGGATTTTGGTCATGAATTCTTTGTCCTCATTTGCTTTTGGGCAATCATCATTGCTCAATTTCACATATGTGGGTAAAGGTGTACTCAATGCCTTTCCACCCTGCATATTGAACATGTGAAGTATTGAGGCTTCTCTCACTAATTAGACAATGAAGACAAGAGGATGACAATGAGAAGAAGAAGAAGGACTAAGAATTATAGAAGTTAGACACTCAAAAACCTATGCCTATGTGAAGGGATAAATTCACAACTGTAATATCGTGTAAACTATAGATTCAATTCTGTTAGCAGAATCTCAGAGATTACGTGATTCTTGATTTTAAGAGCATACGAATCAGTTGTGTATATAAGTTCTCTGAAAAGAAGAAACTGAGAGCAGATAAAGAGAGTGGAGGAGATAATGTAGGCAAGAAGAAAGGGATATAGATTGTGCTAGAATGTAGACTGTAGTAGATATAGATTGAGTGTAAGTGTAGTAGAGAGTAGAGAACTCGATTTGTAAGTCCTACATGTGAGAGAGGCAGTCGGGATAAATTTCTAAGAGAGATGGTGAAGAAGAGGTACTCAGTGTAGGAGAACCTTCTATGGTTATTAGTAGAAGAAGGCCATACCATTCTGTACGCATCCTCTCTAATAGAAAACACATATTTGTGGAATAGGAATTGTGTCAATTCTCTTTGTGGAAAGAAATCTAACCGATTTCATAACCGTATGAATGTTAGTTACAGTTGGGAATTTTCCAGCACACTTTTCTTGATTGTGTTAAAGTCAGTTCTTGATGTATAGTGTAAAGTTTTTTGACAAGTGATAGATCATTGTGAATCTATTATCTTCTACTATAGACGAACAAAAGATCTTTAAAAATTGGAATGTGTACTCAGAAAACTATGTCCAACTGTGAAGGTATGTCAAGTTGATGAAGTCAAGTATTCAGTATTCTTGTACAATGTAGTGCAGGTGGAAGACCAATAGAAAGACAGTAGATTGGGTGATTTTTGAGAATTTTCACTAAAAAGTACCAGAAAGAAACTGGAAAGAAGGTGTAAACCATCAGAAAGAAACCATAAAGTCATCGGAAACATACCAAAATGAAATCAAAATTAATTCAAATTTTCTCAAGGGTTGAGTTTTGTTGATATATTTAGGTAGTGATGTGTGTGAACACACTAGGACCGTCGGGGCACTTTTTTCCCTCTCTAGGAGGTTTTTTCCCCCGGCTTGTATATACGCCTATTGCCCTAATGGGCTACTTATCTTTGTACATTCACTTCTCCAAGCTCCTTCTTCTTCCTTGTGCTGTTCGCGTGCTTCCACAGACGTCTAACTCCAACAATTGGTATCAGAGTAGGTCGTCGCTTCATCTAGGGTGCCGTCGACACTCCTCCGTTTGCAGTCTCAGAATCGTACAAATTTTGGTGAGCATACTCAGGGTGTTTCCGAGATCAAAACAGCTTTGCTATGTGGTGCCAAAATCGCGATCTGAGCTCGTTTCAGCCTCCGAACGCACTATCGTAGCGCTTCTGTAGGCTATTTCCTCTTTTTGTGCCAAAGGTATATACCTATTTCTGTTCGCCAGTATAAGCGTCTCAAAGTCTGCTACAGGTTTAGTAGAACTCGTCTCGACAGTTCCATTCAACTTTTTGAGATACAGTCAATTTTCTGCATCAAGGTATTTTAGTCATCGGCCATGGCTGAAAGCAATGATGTATTCGGTATGTTGGTTGTTGAGGATAAGTTGGATGGTACCAACTACCCATCATGGGCTTATATGATGCGACATGTATTGGTTGCAAAAGGATTGTGGAACATTGTGAAGGGTGTTGAAAGACGTCATGTTACACTTGTAACAACAGGTACTACGAATACAGGTGCTGGAGCTGATGAAGATGGTGTCGAAGATGATATTGTGCAGATTCCTGTTCGTGCTACTGTTTCTACTACACCTACTATAGAGCAGATTCGTTGGGATGGCAGAGATGCCCAGGCACATGCATTGATAGCTTTGTCTATCAAACGTGCCGTTATTCCTCATATTCGCTCTTGTAGAACAGCTAGGGATGCTTGGGATACACTTACCACATTGTACCAAGCTAGGAATGAGGCTCGTGTTGCTTACCTCCAAAAACAGTTGGAGAGTGAGCACATGAATGAAGGTGATTCTATGGACAGTTTCGTAACGAAGATAAAAGATTTGAAGGAACAATTGATTTCTACTGATGAGGTTATACCAGATAGCTCACTTGTGCAGACCGTTCTGAATGGTCTTCCTGATTTATATCAGAGTTTTGCTTCTACTCTTCGGTTGATGATGAAAGGCAATCCGAATGCCTTATCATTTGAGGAGTTAGTTTCTGTTCTGTTGCAAGAAGATCAGTCCAGACAAATAGGTCCATTATGCGTGTTGTAGATCAAGCTTTCCTGGCTAGTCAGAAGGGCAAAGGAAAATGGAGCTCTTCTACTAGTACACAGAAATCTACAAATGCTGCACATTCGAAGAACTAGGATAAGATGAGAAGAAATCAGAAAAGTAGAAATTGTTTAGCAAGTACTGTAAAGGGAATGATCATATCATAAAGAACTGTCCAAAACTGGCTACAAAAGAGGCAAAGAAAAAGGAGGCTGGAATGGTTGTTGCAGAAGCCTCTACACCAAAAACAGAGTCTGCTAATCTTGTGTAGGAAGAAGAATAGGCGTTTACTACTGTTTGCAATTTTGACCCATCTTCTCATGAGCAGTGCATGTCTACAGTGGACTCATATGTTTGGTACTTTGACAGTGGGGTGACCAAACATATTACCTCGCAGCACAGTTTCTTCTTCACTCGAGCCTGCCCCTACAGGGAATACTGTCACATGCGCCAACAACTCCTCTTATCCTGTTATGGGAGTTGGTAAGATCATTCTGACTACTGATGATGGTAGTTCTTTCACCTTGTCAGATGCTTTATTTGTGCCAGGGATCAAGAAGAATCTGTTATCAGTTTCTGCATTAGCCAAGATTGGCTTGGTTGTGAAATTTGTTGATGACAGATGTACAGTTCATGATCTGTCAAATGGCGATGTTATTATTGGTTCTGGCATTTTATGTCGTGGGTTGTATAAGCTCATAGACTATGAAAGATCTGTGAATGATTCGACATGTGCAGTTCATGATTCTCAGGCTATGTCAGATGCAAAGCTTTGGCATGCACACTTTGGTCATTTGAATTTTGCTAGCTTGCTACGCCTGCAGAAATCTGATATGGTGTCTTCTTTGCCCAAGCTTGAGGCACCTGGAAAACATGTATGTGAAGGCTGTATTTTGGGCAAAATGCAGCGTTCCGCCTTTTCAAAAGATGGTTCAGTTCGGGCTACGCAGAAATTGCAGCTTATACATAGTGATGTCTATGGTCCTATGCAGATACCTTCTTTTGGAAACTATCTTTACTTTGTGACTTTCATTGATGATTTTTCCAGGCATGCGTGGGTATATCCATTGAAGGCAAAGTCCTAAGTGTTTTTGTGCTTCAAACAGTTTTTGGTTTTGGCTGAAAATCTGTCAGCATGTAAAATGGGCACCCTCCGTTTTGATCGAGGGGGGGAATATATGTCTTCTCATTTTAATGCATTTCTGGCTGAAGGTGGGATAAAACACCAGTGTACAGTGCCGTATACACCTCAACAGAATGGAGTTGCTGAACGGAAGAACAGGTCACTCATGGAGATGGCGAGGTGTATGGTCAAGAGTCAGGCTTTACCACATAGTTTCTAGCTTGAGGCTGTCATGTGTGCAGCATATGTACTTAACAGGTGTCCCACTAAAGCGCTGCAGTCTATCACTCCATATGAGGCTTGGAATGACCGCAAGCCATCTGTTGCTCATCTGCGTGTTTTTGGTTGTTTGGCATATGCATTAGTGCATGAACAACATCGCAAAAAATTGGATGATAAGGCAGTAAAATGTATTTTTGGTGGGTACAGTTTTGAAAGTAAAGGCTATCGTCTGTATCATCCACAGAGTAAATGCATTCTAGTTAGCCGTGATGTTGTTTTTGTGGAAGATGCTATTCAGCCATTGCTTTCATGTACCAAGGAGACATCTGTTAGCTCCAAAGACATGTATAATACTTTGATGCCTCTTTTTACAGGTGGACAGTCTAGTGCTGGTCCTAATGAGGCAACTTCTCAGCCTTTGCAGGTTTCATATGATGATGTAGATCATTCAATTTTTTATGCAGATTTACATGATGCACTTGTTGATGAGAGAGTTGATATTGAGCAAGCAAAAACTATGCCAAAATGGCTGGTGCAGACTTTGCGTGATAGCAAATTAGATGCACCTTTGTCTTATCGTACTCGTTCAGGCTCTCATAGTGCCTCCTTTGCATCAGATTTGCTGCTATGCAATCTGAATATGATGCTATAATGAAGAATGGTACATGGTCTTTATGTGACTTGCCTCCTGGCAAGAAGGCCATTGGCACTAAGTGGGTATACAAGCTGAAGCGTAAACCTAATGGTACAGTTGACAGATATAAGGCTAGGCTTGTTGCAAAGGGTTATGCACAAGAAAGAGGCATTGATTTTGATGAGACCTTTGCACCTACATGCCGTATGACTACTGTTCGGAGCATTTGTGCACTTGCAGCCCATCATGGTTGGAATGTACATCAATTGGACATTAAAACAACATTTCTGAATGGTGACTTGCATGAAGAAGTGTATGTTTTTCAGCCCCGTGGCTTTGTGCAGAAAGGGCATGAAAACCAGGTGTGCAGGTTAAAGAAGGCATTATATGGTTTAAAGCAAGCACCACGTGCTTGGTATGAGAAGATACATGCCTATCTGGTTGCACATGGTTTTGAGAACAGTCCAACTGAAAGCACCTTATATGTTAAGCGTGCTAATGATGTGCTTCTGATATTGTTGTCTATGTTGACGACATGCTGCTCACTGGTCCTATTGAGAAGCATATTGCTGATTTCAAGGCTGATTTGCATGCCTCATTTGAGATGTCTGATTTGGGGCATTTGCATCACTATTTGGGCATTCAGTTTATGCAAGTTGATGGTGGAATGGCTTTGTGTCAAACAAAATATATTGACACATTATTGCAGCGTTTTGGCCTTGAAGACTGTAAGCCTATTAACACTCCTATGGAGACAGGTTTACAATTGAGTCTTCATGATGCTGGAGATGCATTTGATGCTGTTCTCTATCAGCAGGCTGTTGGATGCTTGATTTACTTATGCATTACTCGGCCAGATATTCAGTTTGTTGTCTCACAGATGAGCAAATTTATGCATTGCCGAGGACTCACGCATTGGAAGGCAGTTAAGCGCATCTTTCGCTACTTGAGTGGTACTCGGCTACTTGGGTTGTTTTATCCCAAGGGGGGATCACTATCACCAGATTTGCATGCTTTTTCTGACTCAGATTGGGCTGGTTGCTATGACACTCGTGTGTCCACCAGTGGTTTTTGCTTCATGCTTGGTAGCTCATGTATATCTTGGTTGAGCAAGAAGCAGCCTACTGTGGCCACTTCCAGTTGTGAGGCTGAGTATAGGGCAGCTTTCACAGCGACTGTTGAGTGTGTGTGGCTCAGACGCTTTATGGCTGATTTGGGTGTTGGTCAATCTTCTGCCACCACCATCTTCACTGATAGTCAGAGCGCATTGGCAGTTGCGAGGAACCCTGTGCTCCATGCTCGCACTAAGCACATTGAGGTGCATTATCACTATGTCAGGGAGAGGTTCTCTGCTGGGGAGATCAGCTTGGCATATGTGCCCACGCAGGAGAACATAGCAGACCTTTTCACGAAGGCTCTGCCTAGGGAGAAGTTTGAAGCTTTCTCCAAAGCTTTGGGCTTACTTCCTTTTGTGGAGTGATTTCCACATAGCTTGGCACTTCCTTATACATGAGTGCCAGCTCCTTGTTCACCGCATCACTCCCAGGGGGGATTTGTTGATATATTTAGGTAGTGATGTGTGTGAACACACTAGGACCGTCGGGGCACTCTTTTCCCTCTTCAAGAGGTTTTTTTCCCCCGGCTTGTATATACGCCTATTGCCCTAATGGGCTACTTATCTTTGTACTTTCACTAGTAATACATCTAGTATTGTATGTTGTTCTCCAAGCTTCTTCTTCTTCCTTGTGTTGTTCGCGTGCTTCCGCAGACGTCTAACTCCAACAAGTTTTAGTATTACCAAGCTATTGGCGATTATACAGGTGTTCAAATATCACAGGAGCTTGGTTCTTGTGGTGCTTCAACAACATGTAATCAACAAGTGGTATCAGAGCGGGAAGATTTCAACAATTGGATTCAAAACAGAAAGATCTTGAAGAGTAAAAGGAGGTGCAAATACAAGAAGCTTGAAGAATTTTTTAGTAGAAAGGTGAAAGTTGAAGCATTCAACAACAAAACACATCAAGAAGTACTCCGAGGTTATCTTCAAGGATAAATATTTACAAAAGGTAACATTCTTTAAACTTCAAACTCATTGGTTACATCAGAAGCAAGAAGAGCATGGCGGATCATATCTCTATTGACAAATTGGATAGAGATAACTATCCTGCTTGGGTGATGAAAATGGAAGCCTTATGAGTAAGGATCTAATGACATATGTGATAGGTGAAGAAGAAAAGCCTACATTTGAAGACAATAGTCGACCAAAGAAAGAAGATTTAGAATTCTTGAAGCTATGGCAAAAGAAAGATGCAAGTGCAAGAGCCTACATATATAATACTATTACAGATCACCTGCTACCTCATATCGGAGGTTTGGAAATGGCTAAAGATATATGGAATGCATTGAAAGATCACATAAAATACTACTAAAGCTAGGAAGGCTAACTTATGGTCAGAGTTTACAACCTTCAAGAAAAAACAAAGTCAAAGCATTAGTGATTATGTCACTAAGATGAAGGACTTGGCATATAGTCTTGGATCTATAGATGAAGAAATTGAAAAACATAGGTTGATTGTGCAACTGCTTGCAAGATTGAGAGGAGATGAAAGATGGAAACCTTTAGTACTTTCAACTGAACTTTCACTAAATCATTTTGTACCAGATTTAAATCGGCTACTTGGACTGATGCTTACATTTGAGCAAGATTTGAAGTCGGATGGAGATAAAGGACATAGCCTCACTATGTATGAAAAGAATAAGAAGAAAAGTGATAAAGGTAAAGCTAAAGATGAAGAAGAATCAACTTATCAAGCAAACTACGCAAGGGGAAGAGGTATTAGCAGAGGTAAAGGTAGAAGAAATGGAAGAGGAAGAAGTAACTAGAATAACAATAACAAGACATGCTAGATTTGTGGTCTGAGTAATCATCTAGCTTATGATTGTTGGCATAATCAACAAAGTTCAAATCAGAATCAAAGTAACAATGGTAGAGGCAGAGGTGGAAGATATCAAAGTCAGTTTCAAAGAGGAAAGCGGTGGCTATAGCAAAGGTAGAGGAAGAAATTGGGGACAAAATCAATCCAATAACACTACCTACTATAATTATGCAAATGATACACAGAATGAGAACCATGCAACATTGATGATGAATTCAATAAGTACGTCAGAGAAGGAAGATCTCAAGATATTCTATGTAGAGTTAATGTCAGAATTGGAAGAAAGCACTTCTATTCATACAATTCAAATAGGTGATAACACGAGACACAATGTGCATTCAATTTGAAAAGTTAAGTGCAAGAGTGGAGCTGACTTATTAACAAATGTTTTGTATGTTCCCACAATACCTAAGAATCTGATCAGTGTAGGTCAAATAATGGAGAAAGGTTTTCAAGTCAGATTTACAAATGAAGGAGTATTTGTGGAAGATCCAAATAACGGATACAAACAGATTATCTATGGTAAGAAGGAAGGTAGAGTATTTACCTTGAAAGTGTCAGGAAATATTGGTCGAGCCTTAACCACACATGGTGATGAAGTAATTACAGAACTAGATCTTTGGCATAAGAGGTTAGGTCATTTCAATGAAAGAGGAATAAAAAATATGGTGGCAAATCAATCTCTATTAGTATTACCTAATGTGCAAAACCAACACATGATTTATAAATGTGAAGCATGCCAAATGGAAAAAGCACACAGATTACCATTTCAAAAGAGAGGATTCAAGCATGATGGATTACTGGAGCTTGTTCATATAGATGTATGGGGACCAACAAAAGAAGGATCAATCAGTGGATCTAGGTATTATGTTCTTTTCATTGATGATGCTACAAGATGGATAACTCTTTATGTTTTGAAGGAAAGATCAGAAGTGTTTGGAGCCTTCAAAAACTTTCATGCATATGTAGAAAGGGTTATAGGACAAAAAATCAAGAGGCTAAGGTTTGACAGAGGGGGAGATTACTTCTCCAAAGAATTCAATGATTATCTTTGGAATGCAGGTATTAAGAGAGAAATAACCTGAAGATACACACCTCAATAGAATGTGGTGGTAGAGAGGAGAAACAGAACTTTGGTTGAGTTTTCTAGGGCAATGCTAAAGGAGAAAAATTATCTAAATTATTTATGGGTTGAGGCTATAAATACAGCTACATATCTTGTAAATAGATTACCATGTACAACTCTAAATGGAATGACTCCTTACAAAGCCTGGTGGGGTAAGAAACCTACATTAGATCATTGCAAGGTGTTTGGATCATTTGCATATGCTTTATGTACCATCACAACTTAGACAAACAACCAACAAGGAACTCATATGATACTTCTTATGTGACTCAAAAAAATTATGCTTATATAGTCAAATAAGATGAAGAACCTTAGAGTTATGATGAAGCAAAAGGTAAGAAACAATAGGAAGAAGCAATGAAGGAAGAGTTCAATGCACTTGAGGAGAACAAGACTTGGGAACTTGTTCCAAAACCAAATTGTAAGAATGTGATAGGAAATAAATGGGTTTATAAAGTGAATCTTGCAGATGGAAGAATAGCCAGATGTAAAGATAGAATAGTAGTCAAAGGCTATGCTTAGACGTATGGCATAAATTATTATGAAACATTTAGTCCTGTGGCAAAGATGTCAACTATAAGGACAATCATTGCTATTGTCCCATCAAAAGGATGGACATTAAGTCAATTGGACGTAAAGAATACATATCTAAATGGATATATATCAGAAGAAGTATACATGGAGCAACCTCAAGGGTCTTCGGACATTAGCTATCCAGATTATGTTTGTAGATTGAGGAGAGCACTTTATGGGCTAAAACAAGCTCCAAGAGCGTCGAACTATAGGCTTGTGAGGTATCTCAATCATCTCAGATATCAAAGTTCAAAGGCAGATGCAAGTCTATTTATCAAGAGAATAGATGAAGGTATAATCTACATTTGTATTTATGTAGATGACATTATAATTACAAGTACCTCAGATGAAGGAATCACGGAAGTAAAGAGATTACTTGAAAGAGAATTCAAAATAAGTGATCTAGGAAAACTATCATATCTTGGAATGGAAATTACTTATGTAGATCATGGTATATATATATCACAAGAAAGGTATCTTCTGAACCTTTTGAAGAAGCTTAACATGGAGAATTGCAGAGAAGCTTCAACTCCACTTGAAGTAAATCATAAACTTAGCAAGTATGATGGTGCATATTTTAAAGACATGAGAAAGTATCAATCATTAGTGGGAAGTTTGATTTATGCTACACTAACAAGACCCGATCTTAGTTATGTAGTGGGAGTTCTTTCACAGTTCATGCATTGTTCGAAAGAACAACATTGGATTGCAGGTCATGTTGGAGTTAGACGTCTGCGGAAGCACACAAACAACACAAGGAAGAAGAAGAATCTTGGAGCACAACACACAATACTGAATGTATTACCACTAGAATGTACAAAAGGTAAGTAGCCCGTTAGGGCAATAGGTGTATATACAAGTCGGGGGAAAAAAACCTCCTAAAGAGGGAAAAAAGTGCCCCGATGATCCTAGAGTGTTCACACACATCACTACCTAAATATATCAACAAATCCCCCTTGGGAGTGATGCGGTGAACAAGGAGCTAGCACTCATGTATAAGGAAGTTCCAAGCTATGTGGAAATCACTCCACATAAGGAAGTAAGCCCAAAGCTTTGCGGAAAGCTTCAAACTTCTCCCTAGGCAGAGCCTTCGTAAAAAGGTCTACAATGTTCCCTGGCATGAGCACATATGCCAAGCTGATCTCCTCAGCAGAGAATCTCTCCTTGACATAATGATAATGCACCTCAATGTGCTTAGTGCGAGCATGGAATACATGTTTCCTCGCAACTGCCAATGCACTCTGACTGTCAGTGAAGATGGTGGTGGCAGAAGACTGACCAACACCCAAATCAACCATAAGGTGTCTGAGCCACACACACTCAATAGTAGCTCTGAAAGCTGCCCTATACTCAACCTCACAACTAGAAGTGGCCACAGTAGGCTTCTTCTTGCTCAACCAAGATATACATGAGCTACCAAACATGAAGCAAAAACCACTAGCGGACACATGAGTGTCATAGCAACTAGCCTAGTCAGAGTCAGAAAAAGCATGCAAATCTAGCGGTAGTGATCCCCCCTTGGAATAAAACAACCCAAGTAGCCAGGTACCACTCAAGGAGCGAAAGATGCGCTTAACTGCCTGCCAATGCTTGACACCTGGGCAATGCATAATCCTGCTCATCTGTGAGACAGCAAATTGAATATCTGGCCGAGTAATGCATAAGTAAATCAGGCATTCAACAACTTGCTGATAGACAACAACATCAAATGCATCTCCAACATCATGAAGACTCAATCGTAAACTTGTCTCCATAAGAGTGGCAATAGGTTTACAATCTTCAAGGCCAAAACGCTATAATAATGTGTTAATATATTTCACTTTTAACACAAAACCATTCCACCATCAACGTGCATAAACTGAATGCCCAAATAATGATGCAAATGCCCCATAGCCTTAAAATAAGCAATATGCTTCTCAATAGGACCAGTGAGCCGCATGTCATCAACATAGACAACAATGATCAGAAGCACATCATTAGCACGCTTAACATATCAGGTGCTTTCAGTTGGACTATTCTCAAAACCATGTGCAATCAGATAGGCATGTATCTTCTCATACCAAGCATGTGGTGCTTGCTTTAAACCATATAATGCCTTTTTTAACCTGCACACATGGTTTTCATGCCCTTTCTGCACAAAGCCACGGGGCTGAAAAAATACACTTCTTCATGCAAGTCACCATTTAGAAATGTTGTTTTAATGTCTAGCTGATGTAGATTCCAACCATGATGGGATGCAAGTGCATAGATGCTCCGAACAGTAGTCATACGACATGTATGTGCGAAGATTTCATCAAAATCAATGCCTCTTTCCTATGCATAACCCTTTGCAACAAGCCTAGCCTTATACCTATCAACTGTTCCATCAGGCTTACACTTCAGCTTGTAAACCCACTTAGTGCCAATGGCCTTCTTGCCAGGAGGCAAGTCACACAAAGACCAACTACCATTCTTCATTATAGCATCATATTCAAATTGCATATCAACAATCCAATTTTTTAAATTTTGTGCTTCATCAAACAAAATAGGCTCATTCTCTCTGTTCTTTAGGCTCAAAAAATGTGCATAAACTTGTGGTGGCTGCTCTCACCACAATTGAAAGCCTTTCAAGAAAACTATAGATTTACTAATGTGGCTGAAAACACAACCCCAAATTTGAATAGTTTTTGTCATAAAAGCACAAAGAATACTCTTCTTAATGTTCTTGAACCTGTGTAAAGAGAACCATGCACGTAAGTACTCCAAAATGGCTCCAAAAATCGCCCCAAAAATGCTTCAAAATAGGCTTTGCAAAACAAAGAATGAAGCTTTGAGGGCCCAAAACATGTTCAAGGTAATGTGAACCTTAGTCTTTTCCCTTCGTCAAGAACCATAAGATTGTAGCTTAGTGGCAAGAGCTCTTTCAATTAAGTGAGCTATGGGGGGAACAAACTGGGATGGATGACCTCTCAAGAAGTACCAAGAACCTCCGTCTTCCATCGTTGAGGTCCTCCCTTGCGCGTAGCCAAGGGCACCAATGCTGACTTTGGTGACTCGGATGAAAAGGTATGCCAAAGTCTATTCCTTGGTCCCCACCTTAGTTGTAAGCCTTGGGTGGGCAGGCGGGTGCTTGCTTGGCTCACATAAAAGGAAAAAAACTTTTAAGTCGAATTGCTTTGATATCAATGAAGTATGTCTCTAGCAAAGCATGATGGTGGGCTCTCCTTCTTGAGAGTTCCACAACGATATCCTTGTAGTGGAAACCCGAGCTCCAGTGCTCCACACAGTACTCTGCATAGGGGTGCAGAATAGACAGAAAAACACACAGTACACAAACCATGAACATAGAATTCTTAGGTCATACAAATGCGGTCAAAATTATGATATGTGGCTGACCAGACCACTATATGTTTTATTAAAGAACATATAAAAAGTGTTCAACGACCATTTTTCCTTTCACATGGACACTAACAATAAAACTCTCTTGGTATATGCAAGGGAAAATCATCCATGTCTCTTTGGGGCCTATCTCCTCTAAGTCTTTCCCATTCTCCTCTCTCAATCTGTAGTCCTTGTCTTTCCCTCCCTATGGGGTGTACAAAGCTCACTTCTGGTTGTTCTTTGGATTTCTCCTTTTTAGTTCCTAAGACATGCGAAGATCCTTCTCTTGTCTGACTATGGGTATGAGTGGACTTATGAAGGAAATTTTGGTTCAACCTTCTACATATAGGCTTGTCTATTGTGTTTGATGACCATGAACATCCGATCTAAAGTGTTATCCAAGTAGATGATCTTACCTAGAATCTCTAGGTCTTTGAATTCATAGATAATCAAATATGCCATCTCCAAGTTTTCTAAGAACTATGTTGCATCTTTGTTGGGTCTCCCATAGAAATGTGGATAGATCTCTAGTATCATTGAGCTTGGAAGTGGATACCTTAAAGAAAGATGAATACATAGACATCAAGGTTAAAGATATAGTCTAGAAGTGGGAGAATGAAGGGTTATTGATATGCAAGAACTTTTCCAGTCGTTGAGCTCCAAAGTGGTAGGATATGGATCTTGGCTAGTAGGGTTGGTTACAATGGATAGGAAGATTGTGGTTATAAGGATTTTGTATATTCATAAAATTGATCTCCTAAGTGGAGACAGTAGGTTATGAGATTGGCAATAAGATAATTAATCTAAACACTTCCTCACTGCTAAACTCATAAATGGAAGGTAGAGATTTGTGGATGGTGAACCTCAAGCCCCTTAGACAGTGCACATATAAACCTATATACAAAACAAAAAAGGTACTTTTAAGGCAATGGTGATCTAAGATGCCCCTTTAGAGCCAATGTGTGAACAATTTATTAAAACTCTTAGGTTAGGGGAGATCTACACTCCCTCTTAGTACATAGTCATACATAATAGAAAGTGCTCTTAAGGCAAGTGTGAAACTGCACCAACGTCTTAGTACCAAGTTTACAAACACACATACTCACAATTGAATGACACTTAAAGATTCCAAAGATCAAGGTATATTGAAGGGGGATTAATGGAGAAAGAGGGAGAAGAGATATAGTCTATGATATTCAAGAGAAGAGAGGAAGCGGAAGACATGGATTATGCAAAGGATAAGGGTAACACAGAGAGGCACAATAGGTGGAAACAAAGTTCATTACAATAAAAAAGTTTACAATATATATGAACTTACAAATGAGGAACTTCCATAGCTTTCTTCATTCTATGGCAAAAGGAAATGTCCCCACTATTGGTTTTGGATCACTCACAATGTTTACACCATGAACATAGAATTCTATTGACTTTAGAGGGAAATCAAGGGATCTTTTTACATGAATTTTTAGGAAGATGTTTGAGGATGAAATTGGGATCTTCTAGAAATTAATTATTTTTAGTTAAAAGGAAATGATTTATAAAAATATAATAGATTTTAGGCCCAATAACATGTCATATTTAGCTCATTTTTATGCATTTCTTGGATATTTGAAAGATAATCATAAAAATATTATTGATAACTTTTATAATCTTTAACAAGCCTCCATTATGAAAAATTTATCTTTAGGATATATATTTTTTACGTTTGTTCCCAAAAATATAAAAACTA
Organism: Ceratopteris richardii; assembly: GCA_020310875.1. Classification (NCBI taxonomy): domain Eukaryota; kingdom Viridiplantae; phylum Streptophyta; class Polypodiopsida; order Polypodiales; family Pteridaceae; genus Ceratopteris; species Ceratopteris richardii. The sequence continues at coordinate 186,264,840 of CM035410.1, read as the reverse complement.
TGCACAAATGAAAGGTTTTCTTTTGTAGAAAACTCAAAACATTATGGTGGTGCGATTGAACCTCCTAAAAAGGTTTTGTGTCTTTATAAAATGGGTGGAAAAGGTTGCACTTGAATATTCTATATTATAATTTCTCTTTTCTATCCATCTCATATTTGACCATGCTCTTTTCCTATGACAAGAACCAATCATCTCCTCTGTGCCAGGGCCCACTTTATTCCTACATCTCATATTTATGTTATAAGTAATAATAAATTAGGAAATTATAAATAATAAATATTAAAAAAGTTATTGTTAGGGAAGGTATCAAAAATATCACCAAGGTGACTTTGTTGATGCCCCTAACCATTGTTGGAAAACAATGTCACATTAGTCCAAAATCCATTTAGGGCAGAAACCCTAATTTTGGTACTTAGTCTTTTTTGGCACAAAAATGGGTAAAATTTTTATGAGCCTATCTTGTAGAGCTTGAAGAGAGCTTCTAATGGTATATGACATGCAGTCATCAGAGATCAGATTTGGGAGAAAACCCTAACCCTAATGTTCTACTCATTTAGGGTTTTGACCTCATTTGATAGCTCGCGTCATGAGGATCATAAAAATGTTGTCAGATCATTCATCAGGTAGTTAGAAGTGTGAAAAAGTAGGTCAAGAAGTTATTTTTAAATTTAACTAAAAGAAACTTTAAAAATAAAGCAAACTCACTTAAAATAAAGCAAAAGGAATTTGAAAAGCGATGTGATTAAAATAAAGTGCTTTTTTGTGAGTTTTTCGCATGGAGCTTTAAAACCTATATAAGAGAGTCTTGGGTCACTTTGTTAGACATCCTACACCAATTGGCAACGCCAGCTTTGGTCCCTCAGTAGAGGTGGTGCTCTAGCACACATGCGGCAGCCATGGTGCACTCTAGGAGCATGTTGAGAAGCAGCTATGGAGTTCTTCTTGGAGAAGAGTGTGCTCACACTCTTGCTTATGGAGAGGACATACCCATCAACAACTTGGTGGTGTGGATCAGCCATCTACATAATGTATTTGAAGATTGTCTTCTACATGAAGATTTCGGTGTACTTCAAAGACATTGGATGGAGGTTAATATAAGATTTGCATCTTATGTTAAGAATTCAGGTACATATTCTCTTTATGCACACAGGTACTACTTGAAGTTTATGGAGGTAGTGGCATCCATATCAAGGGGAGTCCTATTTGGCATATCTAAAGGACAATCAGTACATGCATGCTACATGCATTGAGATGAGGTGTTAATTCTGAGTATGAGGATTTCTGACAGCAACATGAGTATGAGGATTTCTGACAGCAACATGAGTATGAGGATTTCTGACAGCAACATGTTAGCATTCTTTGCTAATTCTATAAGTATGTGATCTTTCACACACACATCTGATTTAGGGTCTTCCTTAGCCTAAAATCAGATAAGGGTTTGTTGAATATCAGTTTCCAACTGATCCTTCCTCTTTCTGTCACTCATATTCACTCTTCTACAACCTATTAAGTTACACATCTCATATATATTCAGATTTCTATCCATACATCTGAATATGTTTATTACATTTGTATATTCACTCATCCATCTATTTCTGTTTACATAGAGTGGTTGAGATTTTGAATCCCACATTGTAAATTGACATTTGTATATATGATAGTGTGAGAAAGCAGTGTCTTACGTAACACTTTACACATGTTGTCTAATCTCTCTCTATCTTTGTCTCATCATTTGTATGATTAAGTGTGGTATGTTCATGTTTTGTCAATATTGGAAGATTGTTGGATTCTATGTTATAGATCCTGGATCTATGGAATTATGGACCTGTGCTATTAGTTATGGGCCTACTAAATTTCCAACATTTGGTATCAGAGCATTCAAGCTCTTAGATTCACAGGTTCTCAGACTTCCAGATTTACAACATATGATTTAAGAGCATCTTCTAACATTTGATATTTGACATACACACTTAATCTAGATGAGTAGAGATTTGAGAATTAGACAATTCAATCACATGTTTATTCATCAGTGTGGAGTATAAAGTTGATGATCTGTTAGCAGCCGAACACTTTTGGAAGAGTATGAAAATACTTTACATAAGTATTGTTTGAAGACCAAGACTTGATGAAGAGAAGGCTACTTCAAATTCAAGGAAAAACAATGGTTTGGAGAAGATGAAGGAACCAGATCAACATCAAATCACGAGTATTAGTTTCTACTATCAGATTATCATTTGGAGGTCATATCTTAGGAGAGCAGTTATGAAGAGATTTGAAGGATTGCTTTTATACACTTTCATTCTTTGAAAGTAAAAGCATTAGCTACAACAAAACTATCAAGAACAAGGAGATTAGATAAGTTTTGATAAATCTCTTTCATGGCAAGAAAGCTCATCTAAGAAGACAAATTTGGAGATGAGATGAGTTTTGTTTTCAGCCAATCTTGTGTTTTAAATTGGTTGGAAGTTTTTTTATCACATTGTGTAAGCAGAGTTTTTCATAGATATGAGGAGATGGTAAAACATGATTCTATATTCACTTCCATTTATATACAATGTTTTTTTTGTTGCTAACTCTTAGCACTAGAGGAAGAGAAAAATTCATTTGAAGAATTCAAGAGTGTTTGCTACTTCAAGATGAAGAGAACAAAAGGTATGGAAGAGAAGTTTGAAGATGTTGACACCATCTGATTCAGGTGGAAGAAAGATGCAGAAGAAGAAGGTCCAACAATTCCAAAGGGAAAGTATGTAAGACAATAGTTATGCAATATAACACAGGAGCAGTAGCAGAGAAGATAACAGATATAGGAGAATCTCAACAATTTTCTACTAACAGTAAGTACAAAGATGATGGGGTTGTCCACCCGTGCGCTCTCAAGGTAGAGCTTGAATGGTGATCTAGACAACTCTAGATAGGGAGATACAAGGTAGAGGTATGCTGGCTCAATGTGATGTCTCAGGTAGTGCAGAACTCATGTATATATAGGATCATGGGTGGCCTTCTGTGGACGGTTATACATGGGCGATAGAGCGTGGGCAGCCACCGCCCGCGTAATTGTCATACACGGCTTAGACCGGTTGAACCGACCTAACAAATATAAATGATTTCTGACTCCGACAGGGAATATTCTATGGAATATTCCCTTTACTGTCGTGTCGGGGGCGCTGCCCCCGGACCCCCACCAGGGGGCCCGCTGGCCCCCTAGGACCCCCCCAGCCAGGGGGCCCGCTGGCCCCCTTGGACCCCCCAGCCGAGGCTGCTCCCCCCTGCCCCGGACCCCCCAATTCGGGACCCTGGTAACTCCCTTTCCTTACAATACCTTACATGGTCCAATATGACATTCATCCAACATGCAAGTTGGGATTCCCATCAATTGGGTAATGCATGCTTGGCTTCTCCTCATAACAGGGGCCTTACAAAATGTGCATACAATCATGAGGGGTAGACATTGATCATATACTAACACCCCCCCTCAATGTTTACCGATGAAAATCAAGTAGGTTTCGGTCCTATGCCCATCTATTGAAGATGTCTGTTGAGCTGCTCTCTTCCAAGTGCTTTAGTGAATATGTCAGCACAATTTGCCTCTGTTGGGCAATATTCTAGCTCCACAATTTCATCTTCAAGTAGCTCACGAATGTAATGGTACTGTACTTCTATGTGCTTGGTGCGGGCATGAAATACTGGGTTCTTTGCAATAGCCATACAACTTTGATTATCACACTTGAGTACAATCGCCATATTTGATGGAAAGCCTAGATCTGCAAGAATTCTCCTTAACCAAACTGCCTCACAAGAAGCAAAACAAGCTGCTTTGTACTCTGCTTCAGTGGAGGAGAGTGCGAGAGTTGGTTGCTTTCTACTTACCCAAGAAAATATTCCTGAACCAAGTGAGAAACAATATCCAGAAACTGATTTTCTAGAATCACAATCTCCAGCCCAATCTGAATCACAATATCCTTGGAGTGTATCACCTGTGGTATAAAGAATACCAAAATCCAAGGTTCCTACAATGTACCTTAGAATTCGCATTTCAGCATTCCAGTGACTCTCCTTAGGTTTGTTGGAAAACCTGCTTAATACTCCAACAGCATAGCAAATGTCTGGTCTAGTGTTGCACAGAAAAATAAGACTTCCAACAAGCTTCCTATACTTCTTAGCATCTACATCAGGCATGTTATCATCCATAGATAGCTTATGATTTACCTCCATAGGTGTGCTAGTTGGCTTGCAGTCCATCATTCCAAATGCCTTGAGAATCTCTTTGGCATATTTTTGTTGTGAGATGAAAATGCTATCCTTCCTTTTCCATACTTCAATTCCCATACAAAAATGGAGTAGACCTAAGTCTGTCATTTCAAACTCAGTTCCCAAGCTGATCCGAGTTTGATTGATGAGTTCTTGATGATCTCCTGTAATGATCAAATCATCTACATATACAATGACAACAACTAGCTTGCTATTCCTTTTCGTTACATACAAGTTAGCATCAGAAGTACTTCTTTCAAAACCCATATTTTTGAAAAAATGATCTATTCGTTGGTGCAAAAGTTTCTTGAACATCAAATCCTTCGATCTGTGAAAAACCCTGTGCAACTAATCTTGCCTTATACTTTTCTAATGTTCCATCTGCTTTATACTTAGCTTTCCAAATCCATTTAGTACCTATTACCTTCTTCTTTGGTGGCAAGTCAACTAGATCCCATGTATCATTTTTTAGTATACTATCATACTCTGACTGCATTGCCGCTCTCCAACTTGGATCATCAAGGGCTTCTTCAATGGTGGTAGGTTCCTTTATCGAGCCCATGATATCTGCCATTAGAGCCATGTTAACAATGTGTTCTGAGGCTCTTCTTTGCTCCTCTATTCTCTTTGATCTTCGTAATCCATCCGATGATGATTCTGGTACATCTACATGTGGATTGTGATCATCAAAGAGCTGTTGTGCCCACTTCGGTAGTGGCTTACGCTGTGCAGCTACAACTGGTTGGCTTTTTATTGAGGAAATTTCTCCATCTGATGTTTCCTCCTCCTCAACTTTAACCTGTCTTTTGATAGGCACAAGGTGAGATATTTCTTCGTTTGATGAGATAGTAGATTTACCGTTATCTTCTACTAAGTGTGGTCGTTCATCAAACACCACATCTCGGCTGACAAAAATCTTCCTTGCCTCAGGATCCCACAACCTATATGCTTTAGAATCTTCACTATATCCTAGGAAGACACACTTTTTGCTTTTTGAATCCAACTTTGATCTTGTTGAATCAGGAATATGTGCATAACAGAAACAACCAAAAATTCTGAAATGCAAAACTAAAGGCTTTTTACCAGAATATGCTTCTTGAGGAGTCATCCCCTTCAGAGCTTTTGTGTAGCTTCGATTGAGGATGTAGAATGTTGTATTGACTGCTTCTGCCCAGAATGAATCAGGCATGTCTTGAGCCTTTAACATACAACGAGCCATTTCAACTACTATCTTGTTCTTGCGCTCAACAACGCCATTTTGTTGAGGTGTATGAGCTGTGGTAAGTTGCCTTTTCACACCATGCTCCTTACAGTAATTGTTGAATTCTGTTGACAAGAATTCACCTCCTCTATCTGTTCTAAATTTCTTCAATTTCCTTCCTGATTCATTTTCTACATACTTATGCCACGCTTTAAATTTTTCAAAAGCATCAGCCTTCTCTCGAATGAAATAAACCCACATCTTTCTACTATAATCGTCGACTAACAACAAGAAGTAGAAAGATCCTCCTAAAGCAGGTGTAGACATTTTACTACAGAGATCAGCATGTACCAACTCTAGAGGAGCTTGAGATCGATTGCTGGTCTCTCTTGGAAACGCCTTTCGTTGTTTCTTGCCCATCATACAAGCTTCACAAGGTTCCTGCAACTCTGAAAATGCAGGCAAATGAGCAACCATCCCTGTTCTTTGCATCTCCTTCAAAACTGCAAATCCAAGATGCCCAAATCGTTGGTGCCATAACCTGCTTAAATCTTTATCTTCTGTAGCAGTTAAAGCACTTAACTCATACAAGTTATCCCGTCGTATTCCTTTACCTACAACATTACCTGATGAATCCATGATTTCTGCACCACTCTTATTGAAGTGAACTTCGAGTCCACGATCTGTTATTGCAAAAAACGGACAACAAATTTCTTTTGAGTGTAGGTACATAGAGAACATCGGATAACTTTTTCTCAACACCTGGAGAAGTGATAAAAGAGATGGTTCCAGTTCCTTCGGCTGGACACTTGGAGTCATTTCCCACCACTACATTGATGGATTCCCGCAGAGGCACTAGGGAACTATACCAATCCTTTTTACTGGTCATATGGCGAGAAGCTCCACTATCTAAAATCCATGGTTCATCAACACGAGCTTGAGCAGATGAACATACCTCTTCAATAGCTACCCAAAGTTCCAGCTTTGTGTTGTTTGGAGACTCTTTGTTCTTCCATGATGATTTTACAGTCCCATTCCTTTCATCAACTTGCTTTTTTCTGCAATCCTTGATGGCATGGCCTTTCTTTTCACAATAGAAGCAACTTCCTGTGAACTTTTTCTTCTTTGGTTTCTTCTTTGATCCCTCAGAAGAGCCTTTACCTTTTGCATTTGCTGAGAATGCAGCATCAGTTGTACTTTGCCAATTCTTCGGCCACATCTCTTCTTCTAAAAGCATCGCACAAAACTCTTCAAATGTAAGAGGAGTTGGCCTTACCTGAGTGTTAAGGGCTGTTACTAATCCATCATACTTTGCTGGAAGAACACGTACAGATCTTCGAGCCAGCTCTTCTGGTGTTATAACAACACCAATTGCAACCAATTGATCTTGAAGATGCTTTATCCGTTTGATAAAATCTTCAGCCTTTTTAGAATCAGAATGCTTTTCATTTGCCAACTGATTTTCTAAATTCTGTATCCTAGTGTGGTTCTTGGTCTCATATTGTCGAGCCAATATGCCCCAAGCCTCATGTGCTTTAGTAGTATGTTGAACTAAAGTAAGCACAGAATCACTTACACTAGTGATAATCGCACATAATGCATCAGCATTCCGCCTCTTCCAAGCTCGTAGAAGATCTGGATCTGGCTGAATCATCAATCTTGAATTTGCTGGATCTTCAACTGGTATAGGCTCTGGATCCAATCCCATCGGTCCCATGACAGTGTCAAGTAATTCATAGGAGTCCAAAATTGCAGAAATTTTGAACTTCCAGAGTGTATAGTTGGTTCCATCCAGCTTCTCTTCAGTGAATGCAGGTGGACGAATTCGAATAGGTGCAGCATTAACATTAGCTGAAGCACCAAGACTAGTGTTCGACGATGAAGCCATCATGTAATCACTCGAATAATCTACTAATATTCTAGTCTGCTAGTAGGCTAAAATAGTGATACTTCTCAAGCTATTCGAACCTTACAGCTTTGATACCATGTAAGACAATAGTTACGCAATATAACACAGGAGCAGTAGCAAAGAAGATAACAGATATAGGAGAATCTCAACAATTTTCTACTAACAGTAAGTACAAAGATGATGGCGTTGTCCACCCGTGCGCTCTCAAGGTAAAGCTTGAATGGTGATCTAGACAACTCTAGATAGGGAGATACAAGGTAGAGGTATGCTGGCTCAATGTGATGTCTCAGGTAGTGCAGAAATCATGTATATATAGGATCATGGGTGGCCTTCCGTGGACGGCTATACATGGGCGGTAGAGCGTGGGTGGCCACTGCCCACGTAATTGTCATACACGGCTTAGACCGGTTGAAAGAAATCTCTATGAGCAAGTATTACATGCAACCTAGACCTCATATCACATTACTATTAAAATATTCCCAAGTATGATTTTAATCGCCTAAAATGCAACCATGATCTAAGATTAATGACTTTCTTATTACCCTAATTTGTAATATATTTAAGGTATTAATTCACACATTTACATTTAATGTATTAATTCACACGTTTTATATTTGATTATAAAGATGCAATGTAACAAAAGATTCATACTCTCATCATAGGCACCCCCAAAATCTGAATCAATATTTCCCATTATGGCATTCTCTTGTTTATCTACATGTATCAAAAAATGAATCTGAACATTGGATGATAAAAATAAAGTAAATAGTTATCATATTTTCTTCAAGTACATTTTACAAGTTTCTTTGATTTCATGTATACATCCTATGCCTAAATAAAATATATATGTGACATTTGTTAATGTTTGCGTACTACATTTTTTCAAAATGTACATATATCTTGGAAAAGGAAAACAGGAGTTCCTCCCAAGGAAACAACAATCTTAATTTTTTACTTTGAACATCCGTCAATCAAATAATTTAAAGATATATATACCTTAATTCATATTTCTTGTTCACGTTTTGTTTACTTTCCCAAGTATTTACCTACGATTGCACTAGCACTACCAATTTAGACTAATGCCAACTTCCAAGATACATAGATTCCAAGTTATTATTGAATTCAAATGTACTTGAAAGGTTGGAGACAATCTTGAGCCTCAGAATCTTCATATCAAGCCCAAGTTAAACGGAAGCTGAAGTGAAAAAAGCTAAAAATGCTGATGTCCGATGAAGAGTTAGTTTACATGGGGATATCTCTAGGTTTTGTCTTATGCATGGCATGTTTTGCATCTCTTTAAATGGAAGGAACTTGTACACTGGGAATCCGGACATACTTGGTACTAATAATATATGCATCACGAGCATATAACCCGTATAGATGAGCATATCCATAAAAATGGCTAATATAAACATTATTATTTAAAGCAACGTTGGAATGAAAAGGCCCATAAGGTAAAAGCTCACCATATGCAATTGTGGAGCATAGAAACATGCAGCTGCTCGCTGCCCGGACATCTATAAACTGGTCTGAGAATGATATAATACATAGTAACAGGTTTTTTTTATTGGTTTTATTTTATAAATTTTAAAAAAAGTGAGGGGAATCTCCTCCTCAATTGAAATAAGTGAAAATCAATTGAGGCTTCAATTCATTCTTTTTCCCTTTTTAGTCTGGGTGCTCAAAAAATCAATGAAGTAAAAACTAATATCCCAATGATATCCTTATACGAATCTATCAAGTTAACAATGTCAAATCTTTAAATTCCAATTTCGAGTGAAAGATTACTAAAGTTGGAACTTTATTTTCCAGCTTCGAAGTAATGGATTAAATGTTGCAGATAAAAATACTGAGAGAGGTTCAGATTTGGCTATGTGAAGAAATAGACATATCAACAAAGGTCATATACATATGTGGCACATATCCACAGTCCTACTTATCAGAATATCAGACCTCCATCATGCGGATTCTCCCAATTGAGCAGGTGAGCCATTCTCCTTGTAAAATTAGCCGATTTAACTAGCATGGGCATAAGCCATGTATAGGTATCTCCCATAATCACTGGTGGATGTGCACACTATCAATAGATGCTAGAATAAAAACATCCATGATATGTAATATCATTCACAAATGATCAGTGATAAAGGACAGGTTGGTCTTGCAATGCAGGTTTATTGAGCTCACAAAGCTAATCCAACATGCCATCAATATTTGGTTGTGATTATTTGCTGCATCTGCCAGCAACTCTTGTCGCACATATAAGAAGGAAAATAAGCCCAATCAAAAATTTAAAGCATTATACAAGCACATATAAACAGCGACTCCGGTCGCACATATGGCCCTATTTTTTATATAAACAGGAAAACAAGCCCAATAAAAAAATTAGAGCATTATACAAGATCCATATACACGTGGACTCTTGCAAAAACACAGGTCAAAAAACACAAGCCACCTCAAGCACATGAAAATAAATGAACATTGTAACCGTGACAAATTCCTCAAACTGGTAATGATATGTCTGGCAGGTATGCATTTATGCCTGTATCTTATTTAAGAAATGTCCAATTTGATACAATATATAACAGATGCAAAACGATTTATCTTTTCTCTTATGAATCCTTGTGTGTTATGTACATCATAGAAGTAACAATTATTACAGTAAGAATGATAACAGTAATTTCCAAAAGACTTCTTATGTGCACCTTCCACTAGAGAAAGTAGAATAGCTTAAGCATAACATCAACTGGAAACATTTGTACAGTTCACTGAGCATCATGCACTTCGTTCCTAAGCACAAAAATAGGACATTACATGTTTCAGACAGTAATCGCTTAATCCTCTATTGGATCTTCAGGAGCATCCTCCTCTTTGCGCCTAACAACCAGAACAGGACACTCTGCATGTTTCGCACAATAATCACTGACGGTCCCTACAAATATCCTGCACAGGCAAATTTAATTGATTAAAATATTGTCTATTGGATCTTACGGAAACTGAGTGGGGCAGGCTTTCTTACTCTTTGTTGTGAGGTGAAAAGAGAATAAAAGAAAGGATAGTTAAGAGTTCCCTACTCACCTTGTCAACTGGACAAACGAACAAAGAAAACGAGAGGCAGGCTTTCTATATTTATTGGAATGCATGTTATTATGCATGACCGATGTGAACATGTAAAATGCATGAATAACGAGTCATATAAGCATTGATGAGGATTTTCATTAACATGGTCTCCTAAAATGGCCTCAGTTTAGTTTCTTACTAATATTTTTGGCACCATCCTAAGTGACTGCCCTACAAATCACTCCACTAGCCTGGATGGATCGACTTTTGTCACCTTTAGGAATTCACCTGTCACCTTTGATTGGGATAGAAGCAACCTCCTCCTCTTGGGGACCTTGCTTCCCTTGTAGGGATGGCCTGCGCCACCTTTATGAGCTGGCCAATAGGCCACCCTTTGGGTTGGCTGCCTTTGGGGTCGCGATTGGCTGCCCTTAGGATTGGTCCTATGACCTCCCATTGGGTGGCTGTCAAGGCCACATGCCAAAACCAAAACCGCCACCCCTTTCAACAGGTTCAACTAGAAGAAGCCAAGTCATTCGAGAAAAAAGCAACAAGACAAATTCCCTAAGGATATGACATATCAACGACTCTCTCTCATGTACATGGTCCCTTGGTGATTTCCTCTCACTATGGGACCCCCTTCTCCAGTACCTAACTCATGGGCTACCACATGTGCATAGCCTTTTCATTCATGGTAGGGAAGAGGGTTACGTCAGGGTAACTAGCCAATGATTAATGGTTAAAGGAAGACAATCAGCCCTAGCTACCTATCAGTACGAAGATAAATGAAAGTGTAGACCGTACATGTACCTCCAAACACCAACTCGCATATGCCCCTCATGTCCTGCTCTCTTGTTGGCAATGTGTCATACCATCCCATGCAAGCGAATAGAGGACCCATGAAACTGAGCCATCCCAACCGCATGCGCTCTGATGGTTTTGTGTAGATCACCATGTGCATTCCAATTCACAGGAAGAGGCTCTCATGCCAATATCAGATCCCTCCAATATCCTTTTCATAAAACAAGACAAAGTGCAAGCCATACTCATAAAACATAAAGGGAGAACATCAGACTCACCTCCTAGTTGTAGAGCCCGAAGCCGCTCACCCTCCAACCTACGAGTCTACAGCTATACCGAGTAGCCATCACCTCAAGAGCCAATGTCAATACAACCGCACCCACCCCATACAAGTGTAAAGGGTCTTTTGCCCAAAGGCCATGGGTCCAAACACAATAGACACATCTTACCAAAATTGTCCCAATTCACAATGGGCAAACCTGCAACCCTTACAAGCTAGAGATGTCCATCCAGATGCCCTAGTGGATCACAGACATAGCACCAAGCCTTACAAGGAGTGATAGTCAGCAATGCTTTAATAGGACCTCTTAAAAGCATAGACAATGCATACAATAGCCACGAGCCAAAAACCGAGATAAATCCTAACTCTTGACCGTGCATCTTGCCACTTCCATGAGAGACTTTATTTTTCCTCTCAGCAAATCACTATTTTGAGATGTATATGGCAAATATTGTATCCCACGATCAACCAAAAATACTATAAATTCCAAAGATATGTACTCCCCTCCTTGATCAAAACAAAGGGCATCTTTTGTACATGCAAACAAATTTTCAACCATAACCAGGAATAATTTGAAGCACAAAAAGAAACTTGATTCCTTGGTTTCCATAAACAAGCCATAAATTATGTTGAATTCTCACAATACAATCTTTGGGAGAGACAGTTGCATCTTGCCCGAAATGCAGTCCTCACAAACACACGTGCCTCGAGTACAGGCAAGGAGGACACTATCATATTCTTTTAGATAAAATAAACCGGCAGAAATCAAATTGCCAAAACATGAATACCAAATTTTTGCGTCTGAAATGGCCTCAGAATCTTGAAATGCACATGTTGAATAATCCACAAAGTTCAACATAATGATTTTTTTCCCCCATGATATAGCATATCAAGAGTAATCATTCTGTCACCATTGAAGGGATCAGAATTCAACATTTGTCATCAACAAATTTCACTACCAAGACAACCTTGGGTAATTGGGTACTGGCCCTTAATTGAGGATTCCAAGCTAGTGAGTCGAACATATTGACTGAACCCAAAGTCCTGTGAAGGAGTCAAAGTTCATCATAGCACACTAGAAGACGAAGGCACAATAGTACTCACAGAGCATTCCCGATGGTCATTGCTCCAAAGAAAGCCTCATGTAGATTAGCTTACGTGTTGATTTCAGGTTCCTTCAGAAAACAAGTCCTGGAGAAGATGACTGAGCATGTATTGTTTAGCTTCATGGATGGTTCTCACAGCTATACATCCATTCACTCAGATGATCAAGAAGAAACCACTGACACCCTATGGATTAAAAAACGCACATGCTTTCTTCAATCACATGCTATATTTAATCATTGGACAATGGTTGACCAGATTCCCATTTTCATGGATGAATTTTTGGTTTTCAGTGGAAACATGCAGCAAAAAGAGGACTTCAACAATCACTTGTGGCACTTGTGAGAATCCTTGATCAGTCTGGAGCAACCAATTTAAAGTTCATTCCTGAAAAGTGCCATTTTTTAGTTACTAAAGGGAATGTGCTACAACACATGGTTTGAGTCCAAGGCCTCACGATGGCCTTTGAGAAGATCTCATTTGTACTTTACATTTCCATACCTCGAAGCACGAAAGAAGTGCAGAACTTCCTCAGTCATGTAAGAGACCATCAACATTTCATCAAAATGTATTTGAGAACAGCCAAACCTCTCTCATCTCACCAATAAACAGAGCCGATTCAATGAATAGAGAATGCAGACAAGACCTTCACAGAGCTGAAATGAAACTATGTTTGGCACCAAATCATGTCCCTCTTAATCGGTCCACTGAGTTGCATGTGTATATTAATGCAAGTTTGGTAGTTCTGGGAGATTTATTAGTTCAATTGTTGGCTACACATTCACTGGATTAACCTATCTGCTATGCAAGTAATTTATGAATGAGGTTGAGAGAAAATATATTACACAACACAAGAAGGGGCTAGCTATTATTTTTGCATTACAAAATTTTCTATTTTCTTTTGGGAGTACATTTTATAATTATTTCATATCACCAGCCTTTAAAGTATCCGTTGAATAAGCCACATGTGGCAAGAAGAATTTGAAGATGGCATCTTTTGTCACCACAGCTTAACTTCAAGCACCTTATGGCAGACTCACTCCCTAGTATGTATTCATAACCTACTAAATGGATCATCAACAAACAAGTAGACCAGCCACTTCACAATACACGTAACAAGAGAATCGGTATGAAGAGATTATCAAACGTTTCTCCATAGGCGAACTTCCTATTCAAATGGCATTGAAAAACTGACGCCTCTTCTTGAAAACTAAGATTTTTCACTAGTCCATAACAGGGCCTATAAACAAAGTTATGATGCCATCCTTCATACATGCATGCTTTTACATGGAGTACCTAGGCTGCTAGAAGCAGCCCATGCAGATTGACATGAGTCAAGTCAATCAATAGGCCTTAAGATAATAGGATTAGGTGGTCCAAGCTCTTCAATCACTCAATGCATTCTGGAAAAACCTGTGCTGTTTGTTAAAGATGCAGCCGCAAGCGGAGTAAGCTAGACTAGCAACCACTCTAGGTCTCAACATGGCAACCTTTGAGAAATTTGGGTGGATTTCATAGATCTTATCAGTTCAAGTAGAAATCTAAGCAACAAGCGATACATTTCAATGGCCACATATTCCTCAACCAAATGGGTTGAGGCAAAGGCATCCATAGATTGTATTCTGCAACTATAGCTAAATTTTTGTATAAACAATTATTTCCTCTATTGGATGCCTTACTAAGATCACAATTGATAAGAGTATACATTTTGTAATCCATCTTCTTTAGCAGATAAGAAATTTTCCATTAAAAAAGCATGGACTTATTATCTCCATGACAATGGGTAGGCTGGGAGCACTTACAAAGTCTTACTTTCCTTACAGTGCAAGCCTTGCCTCCAACATCTAGTTTCATTAACACATACAATGATTGGGGCTCCATGGGTATATAGAATCCCTAAGTACAGTTTTGACATGTTCCGCACATGATGCTCCTATTTGATTCTATAAAATCTTCACCAATTCTGAGATATGGAATCTAGGATGAACTCTAGGTGGTTTCCTTCATGTCTATGACATCACCTCCCTCTCAAGCAACGAGTTCCATGAGCGGTTCTCTTTTCTAGCTTTGGATTCATTCGGTTCTTCACAAGATAGATGCTTTGAACTTCAAGCGATACATTGTAGTGTTTTCAAGATCTTTGATGCAAAGAGGGCAATAGCAACGCCTTCTTGATTGAACATGAGCTTCTTATGGTCCTCTACTTTCCTATTTTCTTTATTACGATGATGCTCCATAACATTTATTCTGGTTTGTTGATCTAGGTACATAAACTATGCCTAAGAATTAAGAGAATTTGAAAGCATGCTTGAATATGACGAGAAGAGAAGATTGTCTAAAGAAAATTAACACATGCTATAATTAGGGTAAATTTCTGCAACACTAACAGAATTTAGGGTTTCTTCTATGATATAAGCAACCACAAAACCTACTCCACTTGAAGTAGTAGGTAGTAAAACATGGTACAAAAGAAAGAATAGAAGGTACAACAAAATATAGCAGCCACTTACAATAATCAGCAGCTACACAATGTGTGTAAACAAGAGGAGGATAGCAGCAAAATACATCCAAAAACAGCTACAAGACCTTCAAGAACCATCACCTTCCTCTCGTGCATTAGATTATATGTACATGATCACTACCTTGGTACCCTTATATAGAGAACTAAGCCCCAAAGTGTGCTTTAGCAAAAATCTATCGCGAAAAATCCAAAAAAGCAAAATTGTAGAAACAAATTCATGAAAATAGCTTTGGTTTCTAAAAAAATTGTGATAGGATCTTATCGAGATAAGATTTAATCACCTGCATAACTTCTAATTCTTTCTCTGGATTATGACTCTGTAAAAGTACCTGCCACATTCTCACATATAGAAACATAGATAAGCTCAATGTGCTTCTTAGATACCCATTCATGAATATAATGATAATGAACTTCAATCTGTTTTATCCTTGCATGATGAATAGGATTTTTTGCAATGACAACAGCATTTTGTGGTGACTTAAGGAAAACCATAGCATAATTCATAGTTCCTTTCAGATATCTAAAAATCTGCTCAATTGCTTTCCAATGTATTTTAAGAGGTTTGCGCATGAACCTTGATACTTGAAAACAGCAAACTGAATGTATATGACATATTTTACAAAGATAAATCAAGCAACCAACTTCTCGACTATAACAAGTAGCATTCAAAACGGTTTGACTCCACTTTTACTTGTAAAGACATTAACAACCATAGGAATTTTCATAGGTTAGAATCTTGCATTTCAAACCTTTCTAGAAGTTTCTCAATGTATTTATGTTGTGTCATATAGACACAATTATCCTTATGAATAAATTCAATGCCAAGATAATAATGTAAACAACCAAGATCATTAACATCAAATGCTTTCTTAAGCTTTGACTTGAAAAATTGTAAATCTGATTCTTTGGGACCTGTCATAACCATATCATGGAGATAAATGATGATTATAATTTAAACACCTTCTTCTAACTTAACATAGAGAGTGGGAGGAGCTTCAGAATTTTTAAAACCAATCGAAATAAGATATAAATAAACAATTATCATACCAAGCTCTTGATGCTTGCTTCAAATCATTAACAGCTTTGATTAGCTTACAAACAAGATGTTCTTTACTTTTTTCTTCATAACTCTCTGATTGTTGAATATATACATCCTCATGTATACCACCATTAAGAATGTTTTTTTTATATGTAACCGGTATAATTTCCAACTAAAGAATGAAGCTAAATAAAATACAGTCCTAAACATAGTTTTTTCATACGGAAGCCATACGGCTAACGCATACGAGTACGGAAGAACGCAAGAAGTATGATTAAAAATACCATACATGACCACACGTGGCCAAGAACTACATGTGGAGAAAAGATTAGAAGTAAGTATTGTAGGTTTATTGCGATATGCAAAAAACATATATTGTGCAATGTATTGTCTACTTCATTTTTAAAAGACATTATAATGTACTCTACCATATAGTACAAATTCAATAGAATACAAGACATTATAATATATGTATTATGTAATGGTGTGTGTATAATCTACTTATAGAATACGTACATATTATTACATATTATAAGATAGAGTACATTATATACAATGCCCTTTGCCTTCTACATTGTTATGTAATATGTAGACTACAGTACGCTAGATAATAAAGTCAGAGACCGCAAGTGTGCAAGTCTTATATTGTATAGAATCAATATACAATACATATATCATGCATAAAAAATGCATTCCATGAATATTCCTTTTTACATACAGAAATTGAACACAATTTTGGAATATAAAAGGAAGTTTCGAAAACTGCTTTTATATAATGGAATACAATCTTGGAGTATGAAAAGTGAATTCAGGGTTAGAGTATGAAAAACGATTTCATACGTCTGATTATATCACACGTCCAATGGTGGGAAAAATATACCATACGAGTACGGAAAAAACTATGGTCTTAAATATGCTCATTCTAGAGGTAAGTGCAATAGTTCCATCATAGTTTATACCTTTCATTTGTGCATAACCTTTGATAACTAACCTTGCTTTATACCTGTCAATAGTACCATCAGCTTTTCTTTTGATCTAGAATATCCACTTCGAACTAATTGTGTTCTTTCCCTTAGGTAACTTACAAAGCTTCTATGTTTGATTCTTATTAAAAGAATGGATCTCCTCTTCCATTGTTGTCTTCCACACTGGAATGTGTAATGCATCAAGTGAAGTAAAAGCAAGAATGTTATTAGTCTCAAAAATGAAGTAAAAGCAAGAATGTTATTAGTCTCAAAAACTTCTGTATAACATACTTTCTAACGACTTACCCTTTCTTTGAAAGTTTAATGTCACTTTCTTGCAAGGTTTGCAAATACCAACTCAGAATCTTTCTAACGACTTACCCTTTCTTTGAAAGTTTAATGTCACTTTCTTGCAAGGTTTCTTTGAAAGTTTAATGTCACTTTCTTTGAAAGTTTAATGTCACTACTTGATCTTTCTAACGACTTACCCTTTCTTTGAAAGTTTAATGTCACTTTCTTGCAAGGTTTGCAAATACCAACTCAGAATCTTCTTAAAGATTCATGCAATCTCTCTTTCCTCTAGACTTCTAGAAGAGTCAAGACTCTCTAACTTCTTCAACTGGCTCCTCTTCTATAGATTGAAAAGGAATGCGAGATGGTGAAAGTTGTGGTAATGGCATTTAAAATTCAGCTTGTGTAAGAGTAACTTTCTTCTTTCCATTACCTTTAGATACCCGAGTAGGGGTTTAAGAAGTTCTATCATCCTCCTTGTGTGGCTGAATATAAGGATCTGAATGACCTTTCAAAAATGCATAATTATTTGTTTCAATAAACTCTAAAAACTTCTGAATTTTTATAATAAATCTGATTTTCAGCAATATCCAATAAATATAATTTTGATAGATTTTTCATCAAGCTTACTTTGGAGTAATTCGCGTAGGTTTCTTATCATAATAAGCTTCATAAGGTGTAATCCTATTTAAAGACTTTTGTTGAAGCCCTATTCATAATGTGATTAGCTATATGAATAGCATCAACCCAAAACTTAGGTCAAAGCTTCTTTCAAGATAACATACTACGTTCCATGTCAACAAGTATATGCTTCTTTCTCTCTACAATACCATTTTGAAATCTGAATTTTCTATTTTTCAACCATAGCTGTAATTTTCTTACCAGCAGCAAAAACTTCAACCTTTGCTTTTAAACCAAGTACCCAAAAATATCTTGAAAAATCATCAATAAAGGTGACAAAATATCTGTGACCATGTAAAGAGTCTACTCTCATAGGTCCATTCACATTGGAATGAATGATCTTCAACTTTCTAGTAGCTATAATAAATCCATGCTTTTTGAATGGTAGTTTATGTAACTTCCTTTCAAGGCATCCTTCACAAGAATCTGCATCACCTGATAAAGCAAAAGTTGGCAAACTTTCAACAATACCTGTATTCTTCATATGCTTGAGAGTTGTATAACTGATGTGACCAATCTTGCATGCAATAACTTCATACTTTCCTCTGAGGAAGTAGATGACCTAGCAAGATTCGCATGGCTGATTTTTTACAAAACAAACATGCCACTTCCATTAATAGATAATGCTCTTCATTAGATGAAAGGAGTTGACATGAATCCTTCTTAAAAATCACTTTATAACCATCTCTTAGGGATGTTGAGATAGAGAGCAAATTCTTCTTTATCTTTGGTACATAAATAACATTAGGAATGGTGAAATTACCACCTGCCTACCACAACATCCAAATCATGACCATCTACAATGGTCACTCTTCCACATGTAGAATTAGTAAGTAATGAAAATACCTTCTTGCAACCTGTCATAAATTTAGTAGCTCCAGAATAAAAAGTCCAAAGATTCTCTCATATAGTATTCAATGTTGCTTGATCAAAAGATACTTCTATATTAACACATGCAAAAGTATCTTCTTCAAAAGATGATTTATCTTTTGATACCTCTTCAACATGTTACCTTAAGCTCTTTTCTTTTTATTGGAAATTCTCTTTCTACATTCTACAATATAATGGTCTAGTTTCTTGCAATAATGACATATTCCCTTCTTAAGTGTAGATGTGGATGAAGTAGATTTCCGTCTAGGTGTAGATGAAATAGTTGAAGTAGAGGTTGAAGAAGAGTTGATTAAAGACTTAGAAGAAGATTACTTACTCTCCCTCTTTGATTGTTGAGTTTCTTTCTTCTTCTTAATCTCCTTCTTCTTCTTCTTCTTCTTGTCTTAGGATGATAACACCATAGCTTCATCATTCTTTTCCATACTCTTCTTTTCATCATTCTCTTCCATACTCTTTTGCTCGTCTTCATCTTGAAGTAACAAGAATTGTCACTCTTCAAATATAATTTCTCTTTCTCTTGTAGAAAGAGAGAGAGAGAGAGAAGTAACAAAAGAAACATATGCAGAGGAAGTGAATTGACAAGAGTGCCTACCATCTCTTCATCAGAAATGTTGACTCCAACTTTAAGAAGTTGATCACGAATGTCCTTAACCTTCAAAATACGAGATTGTACTGACTCACCAACTTTCACACGTGTGTTGGCTAATTGCCTCCTCAGATTAACCTTTTTAGCAAGATTTCTACTTCGATAGAAATTATATACCTTCATAAGTTCTTCTTTGACAGAGATTCTCCAACTCCAACCAAGCCTGTCCAGATGTTTTCCATCACCTAATTTGAGAAATAATATGATGTTTCACACCCATAACTGTAAGAGAGAGTGCTTTAGCATCTCGTGAATCCCATCTCGACTTCTCTTCATAAGGTTGAATCTAGTGGCAACTTATTCTTCCTCCTCTATTTATCGAGCAAAAATTAGGAGGGCAAGTTTCTGGGATGAAGAGCCAATATCCTCAACCAATCGTCTTGGTCTTGGAAGTTTACCATTGACAACATTCCACAAGTCCTCGAAGACTAGCAAATTCATCGTGAAACTCCACATAGGATAGTTAGACATTCCATCAAGTTTGGCTTCTTGTTCCAATCCATCTTTATAATCACTCGTCTTGAGAACTAGGTATGTATGTGCAAAAAAAGCTATCATACCATATATTAGAAGTGAGGTAGATCCTATATAATTTCACACGTACATATACACATCTTGAACCAAATAAGATAAATGAATGCTTACAAAAAATAGACTAGAGACAAGAGATGTGAAACAAGTAGCTATAAGGCTAGTCTAAAAAAATTTTACTTGATGAAATAATAACTATACAATGTGTGTAATATACAAAATTTGGATAAATGACTGAATAAAGAATCGACCTAGGTACATAAATTACAGATAAGTATGCCTAAGAGCTAAGAGAAAGTGAACGTGTGCTGGAAAATGAAGAAAATATAGGACGACGACTTCTCCTCTTGAAGTAGTAGGTAGGAAAACCTGATCCAGCAGCAAGAATAGGAGATACAACAAAATATAGGAGCCACTTACAATAATCAGCAAGTACACACTATGTGTGTGTAGACAAAAAGAGGGTAGGAGCAAAATACACCAAAAACAGCCACAAGACCTTCAAGGATCAGCACCTTCACCTATGTGCACTAGAGTCTATATACATGATCACTAGTGTGCCCACGTTGGTGCCCTTATATAAAGCATTAAGTCCCAATGTGTGCTTTAGCGAAAAAGCCGAAAATCTAAAAAAAGTAGAATCGTAGGAATCAATTTGTGAAGAAAGCTTTTGTTTCCAAAAAAAAGTATGACGGGCTTTTATGGGGGCATATTAACTAATTTTCTAATAATATTATGCTTTTCTTAATCAGCATGATGTCTGAATCTTCTGACAAAATCACAAAATCAGAATTGAGTTTTAAATGGGTTTTAGGCCTCAGATGGTCATGTGCTATACATCAATGGATAGCTCTTTTGAAGATCTATAAAAATATCCAGTAAGAATTTTTTATCATTTTTTACAGTTTCTGGAAATTAGGGTTTAGAACCTCAATAGGACAATGTTTTCCAACAAAGAGATACTTCATCTTTAGGGCCACTTCCAAATTAGGTAGCCTTCTTGATACCTAGTTCAATGAAATAATTTCTTGAAATCTAAGGTGTAGGTTGAAATGAATCGATCGCCTTCGAGTAAAAATCTCAACTCTTGTACTTGTCCTATCAAATCCCTTATGGTAGATTGATCTCTTTGCATATGGAATCCATGGTGCTTGACATGAACTTGGTACGATAGTCTAGCCAAAATGTTAGGGGAGCACTGAATAACAAGTGCTTAATAAACATTTTCTTAGTGGAATTTTTTTCCTACGTTTGAAGACCCAAAAAAAAGGGAAAAAAAAAGGGGGGGAGGAGAGAGAAAAGAAAAATCAAAGTTATTATGTCTTAGGAAGAGGTAGAGTAGGAGAGGAATAGCTTCAAAATGAAGTTGAAAATATAAGGGAAAACTTCAGGCTTGACAAAGAACAAGAGAACAAGTTTTTGAGTCGTTAAAGCTTTACCATCTAAGAAGTCTGCAAGGTTTTAAAAGCTAAACAAAGTAAGGATGTGACACTAGTATTGTTGAAACTAAAGGGATTGGATTGCTAGCTTAAGAAGGAAAACTAAGACCTAATATTCAATAATTTCAAAGAGGACCAACAGCTAACAACATTCTTGAATGAAAGGAAAAAAAGAACAAGAAAACAAATTTTTGAGCGGTTAAAGCTTTACCATCTAAGGAGTGTGAAAGGTTTTGAAAGCTAAACAAAGTAAAGATGTGACACTAGTATTGTTGAAACTAAAGGGATTGGATCGCTAGCTTAAGAAAGAAAACTAAGACCTAATCTTCAATAATTTCAAAGAATAGCTTTAAACACCCTTGAATGAAAGGAAAGGGAAGATAATGCTAATTTAAAGAGTAAGGAAAAGATTATGCTCTTAAGATTAACCATCCTACTTGACTCTACACTAGCTAGGTTTGAAAATATAGACTACCTAGCAAAATGTAATAATCCCAATAAATAACGACCTCAAAATGAAGTTCTGAAGACCTTTAAAAAAGATGACCATACTCTTCTTTTCTTGACAATGGAAAGAGTTCGTCAAATGCAAAGCCCTCCTATGTCCATAAATGGAGTTGTAATGAAGCTAACCCAGGAAACTAGAATCAAGAATTGTAGGCTAATTATGATCCTACAAACTTCTTATTAAGGTCCCATGAAGACGAATATTGGAATCGCAACTAAATCAAAGGATCGAATAAAATGGATTTATTCAAGGAATATGCATTTTCATCTCCTCTAAGTATTAAATATGCTAATGTAACCAAGCAAGACTTCATCTTCTCTAAGGTATAGCATATGGCCAGCCAGAATGGGACTACTCTCTTTCACTCTCTCCTTGACATACATCTTGGTAGACGTTTTATTGAGATAGTGTCAACACTCACACAAGGCAATAACTAAAGTGAATATGAATGAAAAAGTCTCGAGCCATTTGACTAGTGAAATGATGCCCTCTAAGCCCTATTCCTTTATGCAATCATAGTTGATATGCTTGAATGGTTGGTGAAATGCAAAAATACAATAAGGCACTATCAAGGGAAGCAACCTACCTAATAAGAAGGGTAAGCTCTACTCATACTACTAGCTAATAAGAAAAAAAATGGTCCAATCCAAAACAAGGGAGTATCTCAAAGCCTTCTATATGCTTAGGAGACAATGGAAATTGATTTTGGTTCCAAGATTAACTAAGCAAACAATTTTTGAGGTCAAAAAGATATTGAAATCACTAGGATGCCAATAAGTTCAATATTTGAGTGGAATAAATATGCAAATCAACTCAACCAAACATAAAGTAAGGTGAATAAGTGGAGGGGATGCCAATTGAGAGCAATATGGAAGGCCATGGTAATAAAATCACTTGTGGATCTTACTACACTTCTCTTTCTTATCAAAAACCTCGAGATAAAAATCTCCAAAAACTCATGGCAACCATAAAACCTTTTTGCAACCAAGATATCTTAAGAAAAAAGGGTACTTCCTTGATGATAAAGGAGGCATTCGTATGCTAGACATAAGTATGGCTGATATCAAGCCATAGTGGTTAGCAATGGGATGGCAACGTCGTAGGTAACAAGTTGCTAACGCCTTAGCAACGGGTTCAAGTTGCGAACCCCAAGTTGCGATAAAGTTGCGTACACTTCATTTTTTATTTTAGATTTGTTTAAAATTCTAGATATCCTAGGTATAAGAATCCTCCTGTAAATGCGTAGGTATCATAAAAAAGGCATGAAAACAAGACATGTTTACATTTAGACAATGTACATATCGAATATATAGGTCGCCAATTTGTCTTGTCATGTACATACATACATACATATAGACATAGTACATAAATACATACATGCATAGATTACATTATATTACGTACATAGTAGTAAATATATAATATATACTACCTGCATATGTAATACATACATTTTTATGTACATATGTACATAGTATATACATATTACATATATACATAGCACATAGATGCATACATATATACATACATGCATACATAATGTACTTAGTAGATACTAGGTACATACTACAAACATACAAACATATATATTAGATATATACATAAGTAAATACACATGTTTTTCAGTAAACGTAGAGTAATAGATTATAGGAATTACATCATACATAACATACATTCACATATAGATACATACATACATAACTAAGTAAACAAAAAAAATATTTGGGTGAACATATAAAAATAGGAATATACATATATAGTACATACATACATAAGTAGATACATATATATGCATATGCATGATGTTATATGGTACATGATGTTGGAATGATCACATGGTAAGTGGGACATTGTATACTCTCTTTGTCTCCCGCCTCTTTTTTTTTTCCCTCGTTGAGGTATTGGCCTTTCTTGTATGACTATTCAGCTAATCAACTTTTTTTTTCATAAGTTGTAATGGTTAAAAGATGAAAGACCTTTGTGGATCATTTTTGGCCTGTTGGGAAGGGTTTTATTTTTTGCTTTTTTAGCAATGCATTGCAAACACATACACAACATGGAGTTGCATTGCGAAAGTTGCGGATGTTCGCAACGTTGTGTATGCAACACTGTATCAAGCTCACGATCAAATGAATGGTGCAATATGGGTGAGAGCCATAAGTCATGGACACACCCCATTACAAGGCATTTTGAACACTGTTTCGTACAAGGCTCAACAAGATGGAAACTCACAACACTCCCATCTCCTTTGCTTTCACTGTTGCGAGTTCTGTAAAAAGGACCCAATTAAATTGTCTCATTTTCAACATCTTAAAAATTAATTGAAATTTTTTGTGTTATCTTGAAAGAATGGAAATGGTCCACTGGACTCAAACAATGTGTCTCCATCGTTGACTTGTACCATAGCATCGAAAGCAACCATGGGGAACGAAAGAGGTATAGCATAAGGAAGATTTAGAAATAACTTCACAATCTAGGTTAACCTAGAGATAACTTCACAATCTACGTTAACCTATGGAAAAATAACAAAAAAACACTAGATGGTCCTTGAGGTTATCATTAATTCTCTTTGAGAAGAGGAAAAGAATCATGAGATCACTACAATGGAGCCTTCTCTAATTTAAAAAAAATTAATGTTATTGCTCTTGTTGCAAGGTCAACTCTCATTCAAATAAAACTTGCCAAAAGCAAAATCTTCATCCTCATTGTGGCAAGTACAATCACCCACCTTGGAGATGTCCCAGTCTAGAAGTAAATCAAGGGAAGAAAAAGACGAAGAATATTGGTTCCCTCCTTAAACACAAAAATATTTGCATAGAGAAACAAGACTCTCCCCTCTTCAAAGATGGTGTTTTGCAAAACCTCTTAAAAGGAGACTTTGATCTCACATGAATCCTTCCTACGCAAGAAAAATATACTAAGGAAGCCACTTCTTTGTAATCTCTTTCAAAGGATATCCCTCGAAAGAATGAACACTACCTAGTAAAACCCTAGGAGAATAGTTAAACCTTCTTCTAAGATGAAAAACATCTATAACCTCATGATTTATGGAACCATACAAAGAACAGCTTCTCAAAAGGCCATCATGTACACATACCACGAAATGATAAGCCAAAGGCTTATCGCGTACATTTCAAGGCGAAGCTCATGCTCCCAAGTTCCAAGCTCATACTCAAAAAATTGAAATGGAAGAATGTTGGAGTTGTGTCCTTTTGACAATGAGAGCAACCCTTCATTCTACACATAACATTGTCCATGCTAAGCTCGATCAAATCCAACTTGATTTCGTGAAATCCACCCATCCTTGTAAATCTAAAATTAAAACAACTTCCGCAATAAGTGTAAAGTACTTATCTACACAACATGCAAGTATACCATGACATTGTCCTTTTTTACTACTCAATTGGTTTAAAATTGTTCATGAACCGACTTTATACAGTGAGAATTACAAGACAATCCATTGTTATATATTTGTGGCTTGCACTAATCCGTACATCATCTAATACCTCCATGTGCTCTTGTTTTCTGCAACAAAAAAATCATGGGGCATTGAACTCCAACAAAATCTGCATTGTGTATTGACTAATGAACACTTAGTATTCACATACATGATACACCTATACGCCAGCTCTCAAGATACTATGGGGTTTCAAATCTTTCTCCCCGCTTACCTAGGGGAAGTCATAGACATACAATAGGCAAAGTACCTGAGTGATGTGTCGAATCACCCATTATGGGCTTTCTCCATCTCCATGTCTATCGCAATGCGAGGTCACCCATATCGAATAATGAACATTTCGTATTCACATACGCCTATACGCTACCTCTCAAGATCCATATGGGGTTTCAAACCTTTCTCCCTACGTACCTAGGGGGAGTCATAGACATACAAAAGGGGAAAGTACCTCAGAGTGATGTGTCGGATCACCCATTATGGGTTTCCTCCATGTCTATGGGCTTTCTTCATCTCTATGGGGCTTCTTCATGTCTATGTCTATTGTTATAGACTGATTAGCAAAATGTAATAATCCCAATGAACAACGACCTCAAAATGAAGTTCTAGAGAACTTTTAAAAAGATAATCATACTCCCCTTTTATTGACAATGCAAAGAGTTGGTCAAATGCAAGGCCCTCCTATACCCATAAATAGAGTTGTAATGAAGCTAACCCAAGAAAATAGAATCGAGAATTGTACGCCAATTATGATCCTACAAACTTCTTATAAGGTCTCCATGAAGGCGACTCTTAGAAAACTAAATCAAAGGATTGAGTAAAATGGATTTATTCAAGAGGCTTTTCATCTCTTTAAGTATCACATATGCTAATGAAGCCAAGCAGGACTTCGTCTTCTCTAAGGTATAGCATATGGCCTGCCGGAATGGGACTACTCTCTTTCAATCTCTCTTTGACATACATCTTGGTAGACATTTTATTGAGATGGTGTCAACACTCCTACATAAGGCAATAACAATAGTGAATATGAATGAAAAAATCTTGAGTCATTTGACTAGTGAAATGATGCCCTCTAAGCCCTACTCCTTTATGCAATCATAGTAAAAATGCTTGAATGGTTTGGTGAAAAGCAAAGATTGAATAAGGCTCTATCAAGGGAAGCAACCTACCCAATGAGAAGGCTAAACTCTACTCAAACTACTAACTAATAACAAAAAAATGGTCCAAGCCCAAAACAAGGGAGTGTCTAAAAGCTTTCTTTACACTTAGGAGAATGGAAATTGCTTTGGGTTCCAAGATTAACTACTAATAAATGAGTTAAAACAATGAAACAGACATATTTATATTGGCTCCGCAAACAATTTGAGGTCAAAAAGATATTGAAATCACTAGGATGCCAGTAAGATTCAAAGTTTGAGTGGAACAAATATGCAAATCAACTCAATCAAACATAAAGTAAGGTGAATAAGTGGAGGGGATGCCAACTGAGAACAATATGGAAGGCCATGGTAATAAAATCATTTGTGGATCTAACTACGCTTCTCTTTCTTATCAAAAACCTCAAGATAAAAATCTTCAAAAACTCATGACAACCATAAAACCTTTTTGCAACCAAGATATCTTATGAAAAAAGGGCACTTCCCTCATAATAAAGGAGGCATTCGTATGCTACACTTAACTATGGTGGATATCAAGCTCACGATCAAATGGATGGTGCAATATGGGCGAAACCATAAGCCATGGACACATGTCATTACTAAGCATTTATACAAGGTTCATCAAGATGGAAAGTCACAATACTCGCTCTCTTTTGTTCTCATGATTGCAAGTTGTGTAAAAAGGACCCTATTTAATTGTCTCATTTTCAACAACTTTAAAATTCATTTAAATATTTTGTGCTATCTTGAGAGAATGCAAATAGTCCAGTGGACTCAAACAATGTGTCTCCATCGTTAACTTGTTCCATTGCATCACAAGCAACCATGGGGAACGAAAGAGGTATAACATAAGGAAGATTTAGAGATAACTTCACAATCTAGGCTAACCTATGGAAAAATAACAAAAAAACACTAGACAGTCCTTGAGGTTATCATTAATTCTCTTTGAGAGGAGGAAAAGAATCATGAGATCACTACAAATGGAGCCCTCTCTAGTTAAAAAAAGTTAATGTTATTTCTCTTGTTGCAAGGTCAACTCATTCAAATAAAACTTGCCAAAAGCAAAATCCTCATCCTCATTGTGGCAAGTATAATCACCCACCTTGGAGATGTTGTCCCAATCTAGAAGTAAATCAAGGGAAGAAGAAGACAAAGAATATTGGTTCCCTCATTAAACACAAAGACATATTCGCATAGAGAAACAAGACTAGCAGTATATATCCCTCGAAAGAATGAACACTACCTAGTAAAACCCTAGGAGAATAATTAAACCTTCTTCTAAGATGAACAACATATATAACCTCATGGTTTATGGAACCATACAAAGAACGGCTTCTCAAAAGGTCATCATGTACACATACCATGAAATGATAAGCCAAAGGCTTATCGTGTACATTTCAAGGCGAAGCTCATGCTCCCAAGTTCCAAGCTCATACACAAAAAAATTGAATGGAAGAATGTTGGAGTTATGCCATTTTGACAATGAGAACAACCCTTCATTCTGCACATAATATTCTCCACGCTAAGCTCGATCAAATCCAACTTTTCTTGATTTCCTGAATTCCACCCATCCTTGTAAATCTAAAATTAAAACAACTTCGTCAATAAGTGTAAAGTACTTATCTTCACAACATGCAAGTATACCACCATATTGACCTTTTTAACTACTCACTTGGTTTAACCATCGTTCATGAACCTACCTTATATCGTTAGAATTACAAGACAATCCATCATTATATATTTGTGGCTTGCACTAATCTGTACATCATCTAATTCCTCCATTTGCTCTTGTTTTCTGCAACAACAAAATCATGGGGGCATTGAACACCAACAGTATCCACATTGTGTATTGAATAATGAACATTCAGTATTCACATACACCTATACGTCAGCTCTCAAGATCCTTATGGGGTTTCAAACCTTTTTCCCTGCTTATGTAGGGATTGTCATAGACATGTAATAGTCGAAGCACCTGAGAGTGATGTGCCGGATCACCCATTATGGGATTTCTCCATCTCTATGTCTATTGCAATGCGAGGGGAGATGAAGAATACAATAGTAACAACTGTTCAATGCAACTGTAGTGATCAACACCCACCCCAAGGATATTCAGAAGATATGATGTAAATGTCCCCCTCCCATTGTAGTTTAAATCACCTTTACCATCCATAGCTGCGGTTTCTTTCAGCTTCTTCCTTTTCCTAAGGTGAGATATGAAGACGATAGGAAATGAAGCAGGGCACATATTTAAGATGGATGAGAGGAAATGAAGAGCCTAAGCTATGTCCGAAGCTTGCTGGCATGAAGTGGGAAGAAAAAGCAGGATATATGGGAGAATACACAACAGCACGCCTGTAGAGCTGCCAAAATTTGGATGCTCTGCAGTTAGAACTTGACCAATCTATGCATATCGATTGTAGTAAAGGAAGCAATCGATTGAGCAAAGGTATTATAAGACATTGTGAGATGTGCTGAAGGGGATTGCTCATACTTCTGTATAGTCCCCAATCCTCGACTACCTAAAATCAGCATATCAGGATGTATTCTCAAAACTTCCTTGCATATAATCTCCTTGGTGTCTCCTTTCTTGACCCATGCTCTACACGGTACCTACAAAAATGAGATAAAAGATGATGAGTTCCCATCCAAAAAGATCTGGAGTGTCTCAAAATATGCATGCAGTAATAATAAATAAACAAAATGATTATGTTGATGATGAACACAAAACACTAAACTTTAATACTTGCCTCTCTTTCAAGCTTAGTACAGATATACCAATAACCAGAAAAGATTTCTCTTTCTTTTTTCAGTTATATCAATCTTTTCTCTAAAGCATCAGAGCAACATAATGAAATCACATCAATTGGGCATATATGGCAGAAACCATCCTGTGCTATTTAAGAAACCAGAGTACGTGGCGTAGTGTTTGATATGAGCGGCTGCGAATCCCTTGATTGACTAAATTATCAATGGAACTACCAAAGAAATAAAAGTGAAAGGAAATAAATTTATAGAGGCCACAAAATCACCCTTGAACAAACTTAAGGATTTCAAGCATCAAAGTAAGGATCATCTGTGAAAACATTAAGCTACAATGGTACATAAACATGTTATCACTGAAACATTACAGTTGAAATCAATACCTATTTGAAACAACAAATGCATAAATAGGAGGAAAAAAAATCTCTAAAAGATGTTCAAAAGCAAAACCACCCTTAAACTTGTTGAAGTTTGATGTAGATATCTACAGCAGGATTACAATTCAAAAACCAAGAACTAAGGTAAGCCCAATTCACTACGTCTCAGCTGATGTGAGAATAAGACCCATTAACCTACAACAGAGCCCTTTCGCAAGTAGGGCAACTGTAGCACAGAGTGTGTGCCTGGAAAGACAAAGTCGCTTTCCTGTTAACAATTTGGTAAGTGTAGGGCTCTCCCTATAGCCAACATGAAGTTGCCGAGCACGAGGGTGTCTTTGCCCATTAATGTGGATAGGTTTCAGTCGCCCAGTTTGGGTGAGTGGAACAAGGGACTCACCCATCCCAAATGTGGAGGTCGCCCAGGGAAAGGAGAGAAGTCGCCCAATTACGCAGCATGGAGGTCAGCCAAGTGCAGAGGCAACAGTTGCCCAGGGAAAAACGGAGTGTAGTCGCCCAATTGAGCAGCATGGAGGTCACCCAAGTGCAGAGTCAACAACATGGAGGTTGCCCAAGGGATCAAAAAAGTTAGCCTCTCATGGCTTGTCTTAGGAGTGGCCCAGATGGAAGGGAATGTTGGAAGTGAGGTAGGCCCTTAGGCTCATGTCACAGGTCCATGGTTCCATAGTTCCAGATATGTACAACATTAATTCCAGCAATCTTCCATATTGACAAAACATGAACATACCACAACTTAATCATAATAATGATGAGACAAAGATAGAGAAAGAATAGACGACATGTGTAAGGTTTTACGTAAGCCATCGCTTACTCATAGTACCATATATACCAATGTTCAATGTACAATGTGGGAGCAAAACTCTCAACCACTCTATGTGATGAGAAATAGATGAATGAGTGAATGTACAATGTAACAAACATATTCAGATGTATGGGCAGTAATCTGAATATACATGAGATGTGTGACCTTAAAGGTTATAGAAGAGTGAATATGAGTGACTGAATGAGGAAGGATCAGTGTGAAACTGATGGTCAACAAACCTACATCTAAACTTAGGCTATGGAAGACCCTAAGTCAGATAAGTGTGTGAAAAGATCACATACTTATAAAGTAGCATAGATAGCTAACAAGATTGTTGCCGGAAATCCTCAAACTCATGTGAACACACCTTCTCAAACACCTCATAAAAATATGCATAAAGCATATAAGTACTGATTCTCTTGTACCTATGCCGAATAGGACTCCTTCTGATATGAACGCCACAGCCTCCATAAACTTCAAGTAGTACCTGTGTGCATAAAGAGAATATGTACCTGAATACTTAACATAAGATGTAAATCTTATGTTAATCTCCATCTAATGTCTTTGAAGTAGCCCGACATCTTCTTGTAGAAGACAATCTTCAACCTAATATCTTCTTGTAGAAGATAATCTTCAAAATCATGTAGATGGTCCCATCCAATGTCTTTGAAGTAGCTAGACATCTTCTTGTAGAAGATAATCTTCAACATAACATCTTCTTGTAGAAGATGATCTTCAAATACATCATGTAGATGGGCGATCCTCACCATCAAGCTGCTAATAATCAAGTCTTCTTGCCATGAACAAGAGATGACCTCCTCTCCATGAGCTAGAGTGTGAGCACACCCTTCATCTTCTCCAAGAAGAATCACCAAGAAGAACTCCATAGCTGCTCCTCAACATGCTTCAAGTTAGCACCATGGCTGCCCCATGTGCTATAAGAAACACCACCTCTACTGAGGTCCAAGCTCTAGAAAGCTTGTGTTGATCCTAGGTGAAGGATGAATACAATGAGCCCAAGGTGCTTCTTATATAGTAGTTTGTCTATCTTGAAAAGCAATAATAAAGCAACCAATAAAGCCACGATCGCTTAAAGCATAAGATCGTTATCGATCTGAAAAACTTACGAAAATAATCCGTACGCGTTCGTCTTTTTGGTTTGTTAAAAGCAAAAGCTCATCAAAAGCCTTCGCGCTGCCGTCTGCAAGATTCGAACCCTGGTGGCTACTTTAAGAGGAAATCGAGCTACCCACGCTGCCCAACGTGGTTCTTGTACTAAGGATTGAACTGAATAGCTACAGATACTGTTGACGTCCGTGCTTTTGTGTTCTACCAAGTACCAAAACAGTAGCTATATTTGCTATAGTTAAGATGGACCAAGAAGACATTGTTTTTCCAACAATCCCCCCTGCAATGTCATATTGGTACAATCTGAACTGAATCTGCAATCTGTCACAAACTGCAAACTATCACAAGCTTAGAATAGCCTGTCACAAGCTTGTACTTCCGACACTTCAAAAAAAAGTCTTTTTCAAAACTGAATTCGACTTTCCTTCAAAAATCTGAACTTGCTGAATATGAACCATAATACTTGAGAAAATATGCAAACTAGATATCCAATAGTGAACACATCAAGCAATCATTGCTTGACAACAAATGTAGCATATACTGTCTCTGCACCTGCTATCTTTTGTCTTCAAAAACCTGAAAACATACACTAGGATCCATATATTTGCATTTACCTTCCAAAAAGGTTTCTCAACGTACTTCTGCTGCGTCATGTAAATACACTAAACAAAATCAGGAACTGAATCCTGGAACCTGTGACTGTCAACTCACAACTTAGTGCATTATGAACACTGCTGGTTCATCTCTGACTGTACTCAAGTCAATATGAGTCAAAAAATCTATGATGTCATCATGTCTTCATCCTTTAAATCCTTCATAACTCTTTCCTTCAGAACTTGGTATAAACATATATGTGCGCACTTTTGAAATATACCTCTCTGAAATATCAAGCTTCTCTTCAATAGAAATCTGGAACCTTCTCGTGAACAGGAACATCCTAACAGGAACTTTCTCCAAACATTCTCCTTCTTCCTTCTTCTTTCAAAGCTGGAACATAAAGAGAACCTGACAAAGGAAATATAGGAATACCTGAAATAGGAATACCTGTAGGTATGACTCTACATTCTTTTACATATGGCTAAAAACAAGTCTTCATGTTTCATCACCCCCCTGGATGACTTAACACTAGTATCCAGTATTCTTCAAATATATCAAACTTTATGAAATGTGGAACGTCTTCCTTCATAAATCTGATGTTCAGTGATCAATACCTGTATCTGAAACAAAATCTCTGAACCCTTTTTTATTAGCACTGCAGTTGCTAATAGTTTTTTACTGTAAGTCTTCAGCTTCCCATATTATAGAATAAGGTTAACTGATAAAACCTTGTTGAAAGCATTTTAGGATTCATACCCTTCTGCACATAACAAGTATTTCTATCTCTTTGCAACACAAATCTGATAGAATCTGAATCTTTGACTTACTTCTTCCAATGTTAAGAATCTTCACAAACAAAGGATAGACAACTGACTCATAAATGTTCAAGATCATACAAGATCATACAAGATCAATGATCTCTCCTGTGTAGAATCTGCTCTTATCAAACCTTCAAGACTGAATGTTTGATTTGTTTACCTGAATGTCTCCAAGTGTCCATGCTTCTTACACAGTTGTAAAACTTTTCTTCAAACAAATCCTTCAAGGAATCTGCAATTCCTACTTGAAACATAAGTGGACAAACTTCTCACCTTGAGAACTCCAAAAGTTGTAAGTTGATACTTCATAACTTTCATATTTTACCCGGGTGAAATGTGACAGTACCTGCTTGACTTTCTTTTGGCTAACTCCACTTCTTAATCAAGTTATAGGATCTAATGGAACACCTTTTTGAATACAAGCATGTATCCAAAAATCAAGGGCAATCATAGAAAGTAGATTCTTCAACTGACTGGTACATCAACAAGATTCTGAATTTTCTGAAGTTTTCTGAAAATACTGAATATGAGGTAATCTTTTCCAAACATAAAACCTCAACCCAAGTCTTCAACATCTGCTACAGAAAACTCTTTTACCTCAAGAGTTAGATAAAGAAGAAATATACTTCTCTGCAACTTGTCATATACCAAGTAGCTCTGTATTGACAGTCCAAGAATTCTTTGAGGGAACATATAAGATGCCTGCTTAAAAAGCTTCAACATAACTCATACACATATGAGTGCTTTTGTTTCTCTCAATGAAATTCTTTGTCAAATCTACTAAGTGTAATGCAAAACAAGAAACTGCTTCTTCTTTAAACAAGATGTTCTCGTAGACTTGTCTTTGGATGTAGAGGATAAAATAGGAAAAGTATATGGAAAATATGAGAGAAAAGGAAGTCTTACTTTTCTTTTGGAAATGATGGACTTTCTTCTTCTGCATCTTTCTTCCACCTGATGATGTCAACATTTTCAAACTTCTCTTCCATACCTTTTGTTCTCTTCATCTTGAAGTAGCAAACACTCTTGACTTCTTCAACTGAATTTTTCTCTTTCTCTAATGCTAAGAGTAAGAGATAAAACAAACATGGTATATAAATGGAAGTTGAATATAGAAACATGTTTTATCATCTCCTCATATCTCTGAATCAAAATTCTGCTTCAAATGTCTCAAACGACTAAATTCACCAATCTTTTGTCTGAATGATGAATTACCCTTCTAGAGTTACCTTCTCTAGATACATTTGTACCTTGATATCCAACCAACTTACAACAGAAAATTGGTTGAAAACAAAACTCATCTCATCTCTGCACTTGTCTTCTTAGATGAACTTTCTTGCCATGAAAGAGATCTTTCAAAACTCTCTAGAAAAACCTCTAGATACCTGTTTTGATGTAGCCTTTAACTTTCAAAAGATGAAAGTGTATAAAAGCATTCCTTGAATTTCTTCAAATCTCTTCATAACTGCTCTTCTAAGATATGACCTGCAAATGATAATCTGATAGTAGAAAGTGATACTTGTGATTTGATGTTGATCTGATTTCTTCATCTTCTCTAAACCATTGTTCTTCCTTGAATTTGAAGTACTCTTCTCTTCATCAAGTCTGAGTCTTCAAACAATACTTTTGTAAAGTATTTGCATACTCTTCCAAAAATATTCGGCTGCTAACAGATCATCAACTTCGTACTCCACACTGATGAATGTAACTGAAGTGTCTAATTCTCAAATCTCTACTCATCTAGATTAAGTGTGTATGTCAAATGTCAAATGTTAGAAGATGCTTTCAAATTATATGTTGTAAATCTGGAATTCTAGGAACCTGGGATATGAATGAGCCTTAATGCATTGATGCCAAAGATCTAAAGTTCTGTAACCAAAACCTTAGTGCTCTGATACCAAATCCCTAAAGCTCTGATACCAAATGTTGGAAGTGAGGTAGGCCCTTAGGCTCATGTCACAGGTCCATGGTTCCATAGTTCCAGATATGTACAACATTAATTCCAGCAATCTTCCATATTGACAAAACATGAACATACCACAACTTAATCATAATAATGATGAGACAAAGATAGAGAAAGAATAGACGACATGTGTAAGGTTTTACGTAAGCCATCGCTTACTCATAGTACCATATATACCAATGTTCAATGTACAATGTGGGAGCAAAACTCTCAACCACTCTATGTGATGAGAAATAGATGAATGAGTGAATGTACAATGTAACAAACATATTCAGATGTATGGGCAGTAATCTGAATATACATGAGATGTGTGACCTTAAAGGTTATAGAAGAGTGAATATGAGTGACTGAATGAGGAAGGATCAGTGTGAAACTGATGGTCAACAAACCTACATCTAAACTTAGGCTATGGAAGACCCTAAGTCAGATACGTGTGTGAAAAGATCACATACTTATAAAGTAGCATAGAATGCTAACAAGATTGTTGCCGGAAATCCTCAAACTCATGTGAACACACCTTCTCAAACACCTCATAAAAATATGCATAAAGCATATAAGTACTGATTCTCTTGTACCTATGCCGAATAGGACTCCTTCTGATATGAACGACATAGCCTCCATAAACTTCAAGTAGTACCTGTGTGCATAAAGAGAATATGTACCTGAATACTTAACATAAGATGTAAATCTTATGTTAATCACCATCTAATGTCTTTGAAGTAGCCAGACATCTTCTTGTAGAAGACAATCTTCAACCTAATATCTTCCTGTAGAAGATAATCTTCAAAATCATGTAGATGGTCCCATCCAATGTCTTTGAAGTAGCTAGACATCTTCTTGTAGAAGATAATCTTCAACCTAACATCTTCTTGTAGAAGACGATCTTCAAATACATCATGTAGATGGGCGATCCTCACCATCAAACTGCTAATAATCAAGTCTTCTTGCCATGAACAAGAGATGACCTCTTCTCCATGAGCTAGAGTGTGAGAACACCCTTCATCTTCTCCAAGAAGAATCACCAAGAAGAACTCCATAGCTGCTCCTCAACATGCTTCAAGTTAGCACCATGGCTGCCCCATGTGCTAGAAGAAACACCACCTCTACTGAGGTCCAAGCTCTAGAAAGCTTGTGTTGATCCTAGGTGAAGGATGAATACAATGAGCCCAAGGTGCTTCTTATATAGTAGTTTGTCTATCTTGAAAAGCAATAATAAAGCAACCAATAAAGCCACGATCGCTTAAAGCATAAGATCGTTATCGATCTGAAAAACTTACGAAAATAATCCGTACGCGTTCGTCTTTTTGGTTTGTTAAAAGCGAAAGCTCATCAAAAGCCTTCGCGCTGCCGTCTACAAGATTCGAACCCTGGTGGCTACTTTAAGAGGAAATCGAGCTACCCACGCTGCCCAACGTGGTTCTTGTACTAAGGATTGAACTGAATAGCTACAGATACTGTTGACGTCCGTGCTTTTGTGTTCTACCAAGTACCAAAACAGTAGCTATATTTGCTATAGTTAAGATGGACCAAGAAGACATTGTTTTTCCAACAGGGAGGCCATCATGAGGTCACTTAGATGCCCCATGCCACAATGAAGTTGAGTCGCCCAGGTCAAGTCTAGAAGTCTCCCAGCATGGGCCTAAACATGAAGTTGCCTATGAGTGGGCAAACAAAAGAAGTCGCCTAAAATGGCACATGAGGACTCTCCCAAGCTAGGAAATGAGGTCGCCTATGGGTATGGCTGCAGGTATGAAAGTCACCCATGCCAGCACACAACTTCAACGGGGCTATAGGGGAGGGCTTCCTAGAGGAGTGGACTAGGCACACCATTGTGCCTATCCACAAATGTGGTGACACCCTGGACCAAGGAACTACAGGACCATCATGATTGGCCACGCCATGGCCAAACTATACGGTGCTACACTTGAGGCGGAGCTCAACTCATATGCAGAGATTGAGGGGCTACGAGCACAAGGCCAGGCAGGTTTTCGACGAGCTTTCTCTAATACTAATCACATCTTCATTTTGTGCTGCCTCATTGATGGGGCAAGGGTGCAGAAGAAGAGATTATATTGCTGCTTTGTGGACTTCCGCAAAGCTTTTGATACAGTGCCACGAGAGAGGCTCTTCCAACGCCTCCAGAGCTTGGGAGTACCATCAGGGATTCTTTGGGCCATCTATGCACTCTATGAGTAGGTGACTGGGAGGGTACAGTGTCCAGGGGGTATGTCTGAGGCCATTGCTAGCACCATCGTGTTAAGCAAGGCTGTCCAGTCTCCCCCACTCTATTTGGTCTCTACATCAACAAGATTGAGGACTACATTCTCCGAGGCAGACCTCACAGGTACACATGTCCATTGCACCTCACAGGTACACGTCCACATTTTATTATATGCCCATGACATTGTATTGATTTCAGAGTCACCCGAGGGATTACAGCGCCTCTGGATGCCTTGGATGAGTTTTGTACACAGAGGGGCTTGACAGTAAACCTTGGCAAGACCGAGGTCATGATCTTCCACACCTCCCCCATGGTGAGGAATGGAGCAGGATTCGCAGCTGGTGGCGGACAGATTGAGGTGGTCACTTCCTATGTCTACCTCGGAGTCACATTCACAAGCTTGCATGGCCCCTTCAGCATGAGACAGGCAGCCACTGATAGACTCACACGAGGATATGCAGCTTTAGCCATGTTAGAGCGGAGATGTCACCAGGCACACTTCCACGAGCCCCGCACGAAGGGGTGGCTATTTGACACTAGTCAGACCAGCTATGATGTATGCTGCGACAGTTTGGGCCCTAGGCCTCACAGTCACCCAGTGGAGTGCGATCGAGAGGCCACAGATACATATGATCCCGCGACTATTCCGCGGTAAACAGTCAGTGCCACATGACATCATCAGGGAAGAGCTAGCTGCACCACCCATGGTAGTAGATGCACTATTCCATCCTATCTGCTTTATTCAGAGGATGAGGGAGCTCCCTAGAGACAAACTAACACACAGAGCTTTTGAGGCATCTATATAGATTTCACAGTCAGGATATGAGAGAGCTTGGTACACTCAGGTTAGAGTCTGGTTTGATAGTCATGGACTTGATATGGATAGATTGCCGCCTTTTCAGTATGACCCAGTCTCACCTCACATCCACCTCTCCCGTCATGCGAGGAATGTTGTGCTCAGATAGGATCTCTGCAGCTCTACATTAGTCATACATGGCACACACCACACATGGGATCGAAACAATCGCACTACCAAGACCAGTTCTTAGACATACTAGCAAACGGTTTCATCCAGCGACCACACTACATGGATACTTACATGCCTCATAGCTCGAGGGTAGTGATTGGCCAGTTGAGAGTCTCATCACACCGACTAGAGATTGAGACGGGCAGAGCAGCAGACATTCCCAAAGAGGAACAAATATGCAAGGTATGCAGAGTAGAGATGGAGGATTAGGAGCACTTTGTATGCAGATGTAGCGCATATGATGACATCAAAGGCAGCTACGAGACTCTGTTTACAAGGCAGCCCACCCTCCAAGAGATCATTGGACTCTAGAGTCAAGCGACAGCTCGGGCGATTCTTACTAGCGATACACAGGCACAGAGATTCCCTACTCCAGCCTAGTGCAGCAGCCCAGAGAGGAGGGAGATAGAGTGAGCTCACTGACTTCTTTGTTCCACGATGTGGAGCAGCCCTCCCCCCCTCAGCTCACACACCGAGAGGGGTGACTCTTCAGCAAGCTCACACCTCTTGAGCTAGGAGATGACCCCGTGCTATAGGATATCGGGCCCCGAGACTTCACCAACACCTGATTGTGGAGATCCAGGCTCATGACCATCGCGCCATGGACGAGAGACGATCCCAGATGATGGCTGATCCCGCTGCAGCCATCAGGGAGGCCCTAACTCCACCTCCACCTATGTATCACATCTTACACCCGCCCACTAGCACAGGATGGAGCTAGTTAGTCATTTCCGATGCATTCTCATGCTTGTTGTACTATCCTTTTGCATATAGACTATCATGGATATCGCACCCCCACTTTCATGGGTATCTCCACATACATACTACGGAGATCTATATCAGCTTTACCAGTTTTTTCAGCACTTCTATCTTTTCCGATTGACAAAAGATGCACCCATGTACATCGATTTGTCTCATAGGCCGAGTTCTGCCTCCTAATAGACGTAGAAACTCTCTCTCTCTCTCTCTCTCTCTCTCTCTCTCTCTCTCTCTCTCTCTCTCTCTCTCTCTCTCTCTCTCTCTCTCTCTCTCCCCCCCCCCGTGCTGGTGCGCGAAACCCTAGCCCCCGTG
The DNA here is from genome assembly GCA_020310875.1 of Ceratopteris richardii. Taxonomy (NCBI): domain Eukaryota; kingdom Viridiplantae; phylum Streptophyta; class Polypodiopsida; order Polypodiales; family Pteridaceae; genus Ceratopteris; species Ceratopteris richardii. Next base: position 186,225,332 of record CM035410.1, on the reverse strand, counting down.
CTGCTCTGTGCGCTGCCCCCGTGCTGCTGCGCGAAACCCTAGCCGTGAGCTCTGTCTCGTCGCCCTGTCAAACCCTAACCGTCAGCCTCTGTTCTCTGCTCCGCCGTCAGATTCTGCTTAGCCCTGTCAGCCTCTGCCCCGCCCCGTCAATACCCGTTAGCCTCTGCACTGCCCCGTCATCTGCTCAGCTCCCTCAGCATCACTCATCCATCAGCGCCCGTCAGATCAGAACTGTTGGTGTCTCTCATCGGAACCCTAAGAGCAGGCCTCCCCGTCGCCCCCTATGCACAGCGCCGCCCAGCCCCATCTAGGCCCTGAACCTCGTCAGCTACGCCCCATCGTTCATATGCCCCACCACAAGCCTAAGCTCTGCTCCCCGAACACCCCCCACAGCTCTGCCCTAGACATCGAAACTCTAACCCTAACTGGACACTAACCCTAACCCTAACCCTAAAAACTAAAACCCAACCCGTGCCAAAATGCCTAATCTAATCTCCCAAACCAAACTAACCTTAACCCTAAGCCAAAACCCTAAACCTCAACCCCAACCTTAACTCGAACCCTAACCCTAACCCTAACCCTCTTCCCGAGCCCTAACCCTAATTCTCTCTCTCTCTCTCTCTCTCTCTCTCTCTCTCTCTCTCTCTCTCTCTCTCTCTCTCTTTCTCTCTCTCTCTCTCATGGCTCCCAAGCTGGAGGAACAGTTGGCCACCCTAGAGCATGCCCTCCGAGAGTTGATAGGAAAACACAAGAAAGAAGGAGATTTTGCACTGAACGGGGTTACCCGTAGAGTTGTCGCCCTCGAAGCCAAGGTGGCAACCTTGGAGAAGGAAAACGAATCCCTTCGGGAAGAGCTTCTCGCTACCCGCAAACAGCACTCACGGGACCTGGAGGAGCTGCACACTGCGCTTACTGATATGAAAACGAAACTGGACAGCATGCACGAGGAGGGGGAGATCGCTCCACATCTAGAGGACATTCGGGTGACTATCAAGAAGGAGTGTATGGAGGTGGTGCAGAACGAGCTTGAGACTAAGAAAGATGGATGGGTCGAGGTTGTCAAAAAGAACCTTCGACAAGAGGCAAAGAAGAACAACCACCATGAGGAGATCCACATAGTGCATACCACCATTGAGGAGGAGCGGATGCGACAGGCCCGCAGGCTCAATGTTCGCGTCTCCGGCCTCACAGAGACAGACGGATCACCAGAGCAGGACGGGCGTCGCTTGTGCACATTACTTGGATACTGCGCGGATGAGCCTCTCCCTTTCACCAGAGTATGGAGAGCAGGACGGGACACCACACGGAGCAGAGCACTTATCCTTCAGTTCTCAGATGAGGCCAGGAGGAGAGACTTTCTCAGACGACGGGCGGTACTACGCACTACACCGGGCACCCCCATCTATTTGGATGACGACCTCACACGGATGCAGGTAGAGCACAGACGGGCATGCATGCCACGTGTCCTCCAGGCCAGACGAGAGGAACATCGTGCCCTCTACAGAGACGGTCGGATCATCATTGATGGACGGCCCATTGACTAGGGATTCGCGGCCTATGAGACAGCACACCAGGAGGTGCACATTGCAGTCTGGAACTGCAATGGATCTTTATGGACACATCCAGGGCGCCTCGAGGAGGTGATGGAGGGCAGAGACATTATCTTCTTGACAGAGACACACGAGAGCCCGGGGAGGAGCCTACCGAGGATTGAGGGCTATATGTGGGAGTCAGCTCACCGCCGCCAGATGAGACAGCACACCACACGGGGATCAGGAGGAGTAGCCGTGCTCTATAGACAATCGTTACAGCACAGGGTACAGGTGGTAGCCAGAGACCCAGAGGCACGTTTCATGTGGATACGCTTGCAGCTATCAGAGGAGAGAGCAGCGTACTTCGCCGTATGCTATATTGCACCCATTGGTTCACGCTTCACACATTCCCCTGAGCAGCTACCAGGAGGGGAGGGACCAGACACCACATCGCCATATGACTGCCTCAGTGACACGATTATGGAGTATACCGGGATGGGTGAAGTCTTCCTTGTAGGAGACTTCAATGCCCGCACTCAGAGCCACCAGTGTGATATGTACGACTTTGACGACCCTGAGATGCTTCGTACCATAGAGGACATGCCTACACTCAGAGCCTCAGCCGACACCGCCACACCCACCTTATATGGCCGACACTTACTCCAGATGGGAGCAGCACACCGTCTCGTTATATATAATGGGATGGAGAGCTGGCCCACCTCGCGCGGTCTCACCTGCATTCCACCCACGACACCACAGGGGGGCAGTGTGGTAGACTATGTTATCGGACCTCCGGAGGCGACACATCTGATCACCTCATTCACTATCCCACCCTTACCGATTGGAGCCGATCACGCATATCTTGCCCTATCCATTCGCGGCTCACCATGCATACCCCACCCCGTCACCCTACAGCCACGAGCGCGTACCACCATTCACTTTAGACATGAGCTAGCACATATCTATAGCTCCCATGTTCGAGAGCGCATCTACTCCCTTGATCCCTCTGCCTCCTTGGACACCCTCACCGCCCACTTCTCCTCGATCCTCCATACATCCGCTACTCTCAGCTTCCCATACACCACCCACAGCACTGCACATCCGACACGGCTGGGGCATACACCCCAGAATAGATGGTACGATGAGGAGTGTAGGCGACTATACCGACATCTCAGAGCACAGAGTATCTTGGGATCCATCACAGAGAGGGAGGCACGACGACAGATGCGAGCCCTCACACGCCGGAAGCGGCGAGCTTTCGAGGAGCGACAGGAGGCAGAGTTGATCGACCTTCTCATGAGTAGGGATTGTGCCACCGCGTGGAGGGCACTACGTGAGCCACGTCCACCTACACCCATAGCAGATCCTTCGACTTGGCACACCTACGCCCAGAGGTTATATGACGTCCCAGGACAGCCACCATTACCGATTCCTTCCACACCGCGTCCGGTGATATCCACCCTCTTCACAGCAGGCATGGTACGACAGGCCATCCATAGGCTACAGCATGGCCGTTCTGCAGACCACACGGGGCTACAGGGAGAGCACTTTATATACGCAGCAGATGTAGTTTCCCACTTGATCGCCCATCTCTTCAACCGTGCTTTGGTTGAGGGATTACCCGACTCATGGACTATGCATACCATTACGCCTATCCATAAGTCCGGCGATATGATGGACCCAGGGAACTACAGGACTATTATGATAGGCCATATCCTGGCCAAGATCTATGGGGCAGTACTAGAGGCAGAGCTCAGTACACACACTGAGGCAGCGGGGATCAGAGCACCCGGCCAGGCAGGCTTCCGCCGCACTTTCTCCACCATCGACCACATCTTCGTGCTTCGTTGCTTGATTGAGAGCGCGAAGGCGAGGAAGCAGAGACTATACTGTTGCTTTGTGGATTTCCGCAAAGCCTTCGATATGGTCCCTCGAGAGAGACTACTACGGAGGCTCCAGGAGTTACAGCTTCCATCAGACATGCTATGGGCCATCCACGCTTTGTATGCACGAGTCACAGGCAGGGTACGCTGCCCCGGCGGTCTATAAGACAGCCTTGTTAGCACCATTGGTGTGAAACAAGGTTGCCCTCTCTCACCCACTCTCTTCGGTCTCTACATCGACGAGATCACGGAGTATATACAGTGAGAAGGAGGGCGAGGAGGAGACCTCGGAGGTACGCCAGTACATATCCTATTATATGCTGATGACATTGTCCTGCTCTCAGAGTCACAGGAGGGGTTGCAGTCACATTTACAGGCGCTCGATACCTTTTGCATGGAGAGAGGACTCACAGTGAACCTTGGCAAGACCAAGGTCATGATCTTCCATACCTCCAGGACAGTACGCCATCGCGCCTCTTTCACAGCAGCTGGAGGACAGATAGAGGTAGTGGACTCCTACGTCTACCTAGGTATCACCTTCTCGGGCAGCACAGGGGTATTCTCCATGGCACAGGCTGCGAGAGATAGATTGACACGAGGTTATGCGGCACTTGCAGGATTGGAGAGACGCTGCTTTCAGACACATTTTCAGGAGCCCCGGACTAAGGGGTGGCTCTTTGACACTCTAGTGACACCCGCATTGATGTACGCAGCAGCAGTATGGGCACCAGGGATCACAGAGGCGATGTGGACGCAGATTGAGAGGCCCCAGATCACCATGATATCACGCTTGCTGCGCAGCAAGCCCTCCGTTCCACATGACATTATACGAGCTGAGCTTAGCGCACCACCGATGCTAGTGGAGGCCCTCTTCCAGTTGGTGACCTTTATTCTGAGAGTCAGAGAGCTCCCCACTAGCCGACTCACCAGGCTTGCATTTGAGAGCTCTAGACATTTGGCAGAGACAGGGCATGAGAGAGTATGGTATGCACAGACTTACCGATGGTTAGCAGACCATGGCATGAGCATTACGGATCTCCCCCCTTTTCAGTATGACCTCTCTTCCCCCCACATTACCCTCTCTCGTTCGGAGAGGAATAGGATCATCCGTCAGGACCTACTACAGATACACGTCAGGGAGACATGGATAGCACCACAGGGGCCTCTTCCCACAAAGAGGCAACACTACAGAGAGCACTTCCTGACTGTGACAGCGGATGGTTTCATTCAGAGAGCACGATACATGGATACATATATGGCACCAGCTGAGAGAGTGGCCATTGGGCAGCTCAGAGTATCATCACACCAGCTTGAGATTGAGATTGGGCGAGCCACACATACCCCCAGGGATGAGCGATTATGCAGGATATGTAGAGAGGAGGTGGAGGACGAGGAGCACTACACATGTAGATGCCAGGCATATGAGGACATCAGAGACCGCTACCCACAGCTCTTCAGGGGGCCTAGAGAGATCAGGGCTTTATTGGGGACAGAGGACCAACGCCCTCTAGGTCGTTTCCTAGTGGAGCTCAAGCACCGTCGCGCATCACTCCTCCAGCAGCAGATGGAGATACACCTGACCCCCTCCCCTCAGACTTATATTACAGATTTTTTCAGACCCACATACACTCGAGGGCCCAGCTCGATGCGGGGTGTCACATTACACAGAGCAGAGGAGCTTAGACGACAACGCCGACGACCGAGACCCCTTGTCCGGAGAGCTCGTCCACATCAGAGAGAGATTCAGGCGATTCACGCACGCCATGACATGGAGATACAGAGACGTCAGCAGCGCACCCCTATCGATTTGGACGCCCAGAGCATTTTGAGGATCGCCATGATGCCTTACCCACCGATGCATTATATCCTACACCCACTCCAAGCATTTAGGGGGTTGTGATACCATCGAGCCTCCCCTCCCTATGCATATCATATTTGTATCTCACCCATTGAGCATATAGAGTGCATACCCATAGCACCGCACACCCCTTGATACGAGCTACTATCTCTCCTTTTATACCCGTTTGCAGTACTCACACTTTATTTTTGTTTTGGATCACAGTGGATTGGATCATACTGATGTATATGTTTTGTCTCATAGGCCGATTTTGGCCTCTAATAGACGTTAAAAAGTCTTTCTTTCTTTCTTTCTCTCTCTCTCTCTCTCTCTCTCTCTCTCTCTCTCACACACACACACACACACATTGATGGCAAGGCCATCCCATAGGGATTCGCGGCCTGTGAGACACTCGAGGAGATTCACCTTGCAGTTTGGAACTCCAATGGAGATCTATGGACACATCCAGAGAGTTAGAAGAGGTGCACAGAGGCAGAGACATCATTATGCTGACAGAGACACATGAGAGCCAAGGTCGGAGCCTACCTCGAGTCCACGGTTTCTAGTGGGAGTCCACATACAGAGAGAGTACACGTCCGCACACCACCAGAAGATCAGGAGGAGTAGCCATACTCTTCAGAGATGGACTTCAGAGAAGAATACAAATAGTCGCACGTGACTCACAAGCCAGATATCTTTGGATTTGGCTCAAGCTCTCACAGGAGAGGATTATCTTCATAGCGTTATGCTACTTCTAGCTGGCGGTTCGCTATCATAGATCGAAAGGAGGATTCACCATACACTTGTTTGTCAGAAGAGATTACAGAGTACTCTCCATTAAGGGAAGTCTTCCTTATGGGAGACTTCAATGCTAGGACAGGCAGTGATCAGTGTGAGATAGTTGACCCAGAAGACCCACAGATACTGCATACCATAGAGGATGAGTCTATAGCTCGAGCTTGAGCTGACTCTACACACACTCACTATGGCACTCACGTACTCAGACTAGGCTCTCGACATAACCTCATTATCTATAACGGGATGGCTAAGTGGCCTACCTCAAAAGGATTGACATGCATACCACACTCGGTCACAGATGGCGGGGGGAGTATAGTAGAGATGTGTGTGTGTGAGTGTGTGTGTGTGTGTGTGTGTGTGTGTATATATATATATATATATATATATATATATATATATATATATATATATATATATATATATATATATATATATATATATATAAACTTATGATATCAATCTATTTATGGTAATTAACCATAACTAGTTCCTACTCTATCTAACAATTCCATTTAATACATATTGGTCTAGTTATGATACTCTCTAAGTCATCTTGTGTTTCCTTACTATGTCCTTGCGAGTCAAATCTGATAGGAATCATCTCTATGATTCTTATCAAGAGTATCTCTCGTTGATTATTCTCTATTTTCTCTTAATGACAACCATATTCATGGTTTCCCTTCAAAGTGTCTTTATGTATACACTTTTAAGTTGTTCTAATGATATTTTCACCATTTTTTAGAATTTGCTACAATTCTTATATTAGCTAATACCAGGTTTATATATTACTTTAGCCATAATCTTGAAACTCATTGCCCTAGCTAGGCATGAATTTCCAAAATGACACATAACACATTATGTAAGATAGTGGATTACTTCGCATATCATGAAGCAATAAATCTTCGTTGAGGCTTGATCCTTTTCTCACATGTTATATTAGCTATTGCTATATTTACTTGACTACGGTAAACATATCACTCATGATGCACCTTAGTCTACCATTCACCAAGAAAAAGACATGTACAAGCTTTTATTAAAAAATATTAAGTAATGAAATAAGATATGCTAAATTTCATTTCCGTGCATGTTCTAATGCTCATTAAATAAGCTAAAAACAAGAATATGCTTAAATGATAAGTTATGATGCAAAAATTGAAATTTACTTGAAAACAAAAACTTGGTGCAAAAATGTGAAAATGAATGCAGTCACCTCCCGCTCTCAAAACAGCATTATAATTATACAGAACTATGCTCCTTTTTCCATTTGACTGCTCTAATTAGGACAGGGAACTAAGCAAACTGCGGACAAACAATCCAGAAAAAGAACCACTCTCACATCTATTAAACTAATATAAACCATGATCTACATCAATAGAAATCTGTAAACAACACTCACAAAGATTATTTATCCACGAGTATGCACCTTAAGGTTGTTGCATTCATGGACAAAGTGCTGTAATAAATGGACACCCCGGATTACATCTCCATGAGTCAGGGTCTGAAAATCTTCTTCGTTAGCAAAGAGGCTATCTGTATCATCAAAATCTGCCAGCAAATCAAAATGGCCAGCAAATCAAAAAACTTTATCTTCAACATTGTAGTAAATTTCTTCAATTTTTTAGGTGAACAAAATGGCATCAACCCCATGTAATAACCTTGGATCATATATTCTTCAAATGTGATCAATAACATAAATATAAAGCATCATTCATTCCAACAAAATTTCAAGATCACAGTGTATCTTTTAACCAGAAATACCTATATAGATGCATTATAGCAGAGCACAGACATAACTGAAGCCACTCATGAATTAGATTAATTGAATTCAATGAAGGTAATTCAGAAACACTTCAAAAGTTTAAGATAAGTTCACCAAAAGTTTACTAATTTAAGCCCCATGCCAAATAACAAAACAAGTGAGTTTACCTGCAAAAGGTTTCTTTGCCCATCCCTACAAAATTTAGGACCCCATATGGGACTACCCTACAGCATTTTCGTTCTCTTGGCAACTGTCAGTCATCATATCATGGCAACAAGAATAATAAATGTGTAGTCGTCCTTATATCAACTTTTTGAGAAGATTTCATGGGATTTTCTAGGGTTTTCCTCAGCCTTGGAATTCATCACGATGCTTTATAAGCAATTTGTTGAAATGTGACATGCACTAAAGAACATATGGATGAAATAAGTACATCCATAGTAATCTTGTCTAATTTTTGCTAGAAAGATTTCCCTTACAACCTATCCATATTTGTTTTCTTTTCTTTAAGAATTAGCATATTACAGAATGACCAGCACAAAAAGAAAACAAGTGAAGGGAAATGGATCACTTACCGATGAGAGAGCATTATTTTAACTTACCTGCTCCCCTTGCAACTGATGCTTCTCCTACCTACTAGTATGAAGTTAGCCACCCCCTTCCCCTGTCCTTAACCACTCTCTCAGTTAAACTGATTTCCTACTTCCCTCTTTAGATCTTACACTCCTGATAAAAGCTTCACACATCTTCCTAGCTGTTGATCTGCCATCCCAGATTATGGGCCCTGTAAGAGATATGTCGCAGACTCTTCACGACTCCAAAAGTTGTTTAAGCCTTCCTTCACCATCTACTACTCCTGTATGCTCGCTTGATTTGCACAAAAGAATAAAAGTTTATTTATAAATTTTTTGCAACACTTAGAATACAAAACAAACAACTTTTAAGAAAGTTTAAGTTCTCTTCCAGCCCCTCTACAGGATCCAATTCTACTCATTTCGAGACAATTATTTTTATCAAAAGTGGATTGAAAGAGCATAGTTTCCCTATAAGACCCCCCAGATTGGAAGTTCGTATTTATATTTTTGTCAAAATGATGCTCTAGGAAATCTCGTTCAAATGCGCAGTAGATAGACAAAAAGTTTTATCCCATGATTCTAAGCAAGATAGTTTACAAGGAACACAACTCTGTTCAGATAAAACCAGAATCAAAAGAAGGGCATGCTGATACCCAAGTTCTCCAAGTTCTTCATCTGTCAAGAGAGAGAGCTTTATATCATTGAACTTCTAATAGCTCTAAGAATCCATCTAGAAAAAGGATAAGAAATTGAAAAGGGCACCAAAAATTCACGGTGCAACTTTGTAGAAAGTCCTAGGATGAAACTGCCAAAAATGCCTTTATTTGTAAATAGTAGAATAAGTTGCAAAATTTGAAAATGTACAAAGACCCCCTAGAGGGGAGATAGAACGGTTTAGATCATATAACATTATCATTACTGATCAACCTGTCTGAACTAATACTGAAATATAAATCTGAGTACAGACGGATTATTATAAATTTTGCTAAGGCCATATCTTGAGAATAAATATTGCTCAGATATATGCAAGATACAAATGATGGAAACCTTGATCTAAAATAGAGCAATGGCTCACGAACATGTCACATGTGGCAAAGGTTTACGGGAAGGCAATATCTATTATACAAAAGACACTTTGAAGACAACTCAAGTGTGATACCACATATCCAAGTAATGAGAGAGTCACGGAATCTACTTCTGCCACCACCATCTTCACTGTCAGTCAGAGTGCATTGGCACTTCCGAGGAACCCTCTGTTCCATGCTCACACAAAGCACATTGAGGTGCATTATCATTATGTCAAGGAGAGTTCCGACTCCCAAGGTTCTGTGTTGGAGAGATCATTTTGGCATATGTGCCCACACAAGATAACGTTGCAGACCTTTTCACAAAGGCTGTGCCTAGGGAGAAGTTTGAAGATTTCCACAAAGCTTTGGGCTTACTTCCTTTTGTGGATTGATCTCTTTCCACATAGCTTGGCATTTCCTTATACATGAGTGCCTTGTTCACCGCATCACTCCCACAGGGGATTTGTTGATATATTTCAGTAGTGATGTGGGAACACACTTAGGACCACTGGGGCACTTTTTTCCCTCTTTAGGGGGTTTTTTCCCACGGCTAGAATATACGCCTATAACCTTAACGGGTCACTTGTTTTTGTATAATCACTTGGTAATTCATTCAGTGTAGTGTTGTGCTCCAAGCTTCTTCTTCTTCCTTGTGTTGCTCATCCACAGACCTCAAACTTCCAACATTCCATACCCTAGAGACACGCATGGGCTACCGTCTCGAAAGGGATCTTCTTACCTAGCACTTTCATAACATCAAGATTTATACCTAAATGCATAGATTAGGAGGTGGGTATATTCAGGTCTTTTAACTCCATTAGATGCGCCATCGCGGTTACTCATGGCCAGATGGGGTCATAGTTATGATCAGACTCGTATGGAAAAAATACCGTATGTAAGAAAACGTATGTGTATGGTTGAGGTATGAAATTTTTCATACCTCTAATTTTTTTCTCTCTCTCATCAATTCCAACCGAGGATAAATCCATACCAAGTTCATATTGTTCGGATGCAAATTCACTCTCACATATTCTCTTCTATCATACCCACACATAGTAGCCAACAAAATTCTTATCTTTAGTATTATATTATTGTATATAGGGGATTTCAAATATTCAGCATTTTGTGTGCTAGACGTATGATTTTTGAAGAAATTCCATACTTTTTTCATACTTCCATACCCGTATGCATTTGTCTTATGGTTCGCTTATGGAAAAACTATGGGTAGGGTCCTTTGCCCGAGATTTGAGCATACCCAAGGTGTGGTCAAGATGAAGCACATGAGTACACTCACTTTCCTCTTTGATTAGGAAGTGGAAGGATGAGACCCTGGATGCATATTCACGGGGATTCTAAGGATCTTGGGCATTGACCCAAATCCTCGAGGATCTATTAGATTATATAAATGCTCAGATAGAGTGGGGATGCCGGAAGAAGTACTTCTTTGAAGTGCTCTACAGACCCACTGGGTGTGACTCGAGACATGAGAGAGATTGATTAGGGCACCTCGCAATCCAAGGAAATCCTTGGAGAGTATTTTGCCTACCAATGAGCTTAGGTACAACCGTACAAAGACAAGTCCTTCCAAACATGTTCCGTTTTCATACCTCTGTGTGTGACGGTTCAGGTTTCTCTCTCAAAGGTCATTGTATGTGATCAGGGATACAAGCTTACGCATTGGTGGATAACTATGGAGGTGGTATGAATACCAGCCTCCACATCCATAGGCATTACATTCTGAGAGGATTACCATCGGGTGGGTAATAGGCCATATTTTGTGATCAGACCACCTAGAGTGGGACCTCTGCACATGTTTTTGTTGTATATACTATGTGGAAGGCATTAGAGGATGCTTGCCATGAGAGACAGGATATTGGGTGCCTCTGTATCACTGATGGAGATTGTCATGTGAGAGAGGATTTTCTTCCTCCATGAGGACCGACGAGATCTACCATGTGATAGAGGACTCATTCCTTGGGTTGAGCCACCCATGAAGTTTACCTTGTGACGACTATGGTCTTGAGTCATGCAGAGGTACTTGTCTCGAGGTTGAGGAATTTATTCCTCAATAGGTCATTGGGAAGAAATGCATCCACATGACATGAGGGGATTCGATGCATTGCTTGCACAATCATTTTTGTTTGATTGCCAGAGCATTCATGGATTTTACTTCATTCTTCTTGTTCATTTTTTTTCCACTTATGAGACCACGCTTTGATCCTTGTTTTTTCATGATGTGGATGAATTCTACCAAAGGGAATAGTGGGCAACCGCTGGTAGGTGGGCTCATGATAGGTATCGCAAACAAAGCATGTGTTGATTATTCTCCGTGTTATGACATCCTTAGGGATAGAGGACTAGGAACAGCAGAGTGGTGTTATGGAATGACTTGATCATTCACGTGGTGATGAGCACCTTTAGGGTGAACCATGTTTATGGCATGACCATCAGAAACTCTGTTTGGCTATTGGCACCTTCATTTTCTTGATGAAGGACACCAAGATAGCAAACATGGTTCTAGTCCATATGTGGTGGACATAAGAGTTCATCAGTGTTTTTTGACACTAGAGAGGCATGTGATCTATTTTCTATAGTGAACCATGAACTTTCTGTTGACACACGTCTTGGGCCACGGAGATATGTGTTGGAGCAAGAGCGAGTATTCTACAGATGGAGAAGCTCAAATGGAGCATCTCTTGACACGCAGGTCTGGTGAGTGTCCAGCAGCACACGCAGGTGAGAGAGAGAGAGAGGGGGAGATCGAAAGAAGAAGGGAGGCGCAACTTTTTGGTGGGTTCTCCAAAAGAAGAAGAGCCCTAACTAACCTTAGGTTATTATTTATAGGACCTGACCAAGTTCACACTAACTGGGCCAAGAGAATAAAAATGACTATAGTCAGCCTTTTAAAGGCCTATACACAAGTGTACAACTATGAGGGGTCATTTAGGGCCTTTACCCCAACAACCTCCCACTTAAAGGCATAAATGACTCCTTTAAGCTATGTGACTCCAACCATCTATATACATAGCATGTTGTGCTTTGGACAAGCACTTAGTAAGAACATCTGCAAGATTCTGTGACGTATGGACCTTAACCAATGTGATAAGGCCATCCTCAAGCACTTCTCGAATGAAGTGATACCACACATCAATGTGCTTTGTACGTGCATGGAACATGGCATTCTTTGCTAAACATATAACACTTTGGCTGTCACATCCAAGCATAGGTGCCTTGCTGGGCAAACCAAACTCACAGCATAAACGTGCCAGCCAAATGGCTTCCTTGGAAGCCTCAGTGGCTGAAATATATTCAGCCTCCGTAGTTGACAGAGCAACAATCTTTTGCAACCTAGAACACCATGAAATAGCACCTCCTGCAAGAGTAAATATATATCCACTTGTGGATTTATGAGTATCCACATCACCAGCCATGTCAGAGTCACAAACGCCTTTCAGCTCCAATGGATCTTTGCCATAGGAAATACATTTATTCTTGGTCCCTTTCAAGTACCTCAAGATAGATTGGACTGCCTCCCAATGAGCTTTGCCAAGATTAGCCGTAAAACTGCTAACTCCTCCCACTGCATGAGCAATGTCTGGCCGAGTGGCAACCATAGCATACATAAGTGAACCACAGGTTGATGCATATGGAACCCTCTTCATGTAGTTGGCTGCATCATCATCCTTTGGACAGTCATCTTTGGAAAGCTTGACATGTGGCTGCAATGGCACTCCATGAGGCTTAGAATCAGCCACATTAAATCTGTCCAGTACTTTATCAATGTACTTTTCTTGGGATAAATGCAAAGTATGCTGCTGCCTATCCCTTTTTATTCGCATACCAAAAATATGCTCAGCTTCCCCAAGGTCTTTCATTGAGAACTCAGAGTTCAGCTGCTGTTTGAGAGCATTTAGAGTGCCCTTTTTCTTCCCAGCCAGCAGCACATCATCTACATACAGCACAAGAATGATTGGGCTGCCATCTTCATCCTTTTTAGTGTACAAAAAGTGATCTGCATGGCTTCTTTTGAACCCATGTTTGAGCATAAATGCATCAAACTTCTTATACCATTGCCTAGGGGCTTGTTTCAGCCCATATAAGCTCCTTTTCAGCTTGCGTACTAGATGCTCTTTTACAGGAACGGCATATCCTTCTAGCTGTTTCATGTACAGCTCTTCATCTAAGTCACCATGCAAAAAGGCTGTTTTAACATCCATTTGGAATAGCTCCAAATCCAAAGCAGCTGTAGTAGCAAATAGCACACGTAGAGTGGTCATTTTAACTACCGGAGAGAACACCTCTTGGAAATCAATGCCCTCCTTTTGGGCATATCCCTTAGCAACCAGCCTTGCCTTATACTTGGGTTTGCCATCAACGGTTTTGATTTTGTATACCGACTTGTTAGGAATGGCTTTCCTACCTTTGGGCAACTCAACAAGATCCCAAGTATCATTTGCATGCAAGGCCTTTATTTCTTCCTGCATGGCTAACTCCCACTTCTTCTTGTGCTCACATAGCTTTGCCTCTTTATAAGTGAGAGGCTCCCCTTCATCTGATAACATAATGTAATGTATAGAGGGATCATATCTGTTCATTGGCCTCCTAGCACGTGTAGATCTTCTTACCCAATGATCCACATTATCTGGCAATGGATCTACATCAGGAGGTATATCAACATGTCCATTGTTAATGGGCTGCTGCATATCATTTCCAGCCCTGTTTTCAGCATGAATAGGTGGCTGCATATGCCCATCAGGAGCGTCATTTTGCTGTCCAGCATCATCTGGCTCAAAAACCATTGGATCATCAATATTTTCAGTCCTTTGTGGTGCATCCTGAGCATCAAAATCAGGCCTAATAGGTGGCTGGTCATGCTGAAATCTGACCCTTTTATGGTCATCCTTTGAGGCACAATTATTTTGCAACAGCCTTGCCTCATTAAAAACAACATCCCGGCTGCGTACAACTTTCTTGAGATGAGGTATCCAAATTCTGTAGCCCATTTCACCTTCTTCACCATATCTCATGAAGAGACCTTTTATGGACTTAGCATCAAGTTTGTTTCTCAGCTCCGGCCTTATGTGCACAAAAGCCTCGCAGGCAAAGACACGTAAGTGATCATATGATGCAGGTTTGCCAGACCAAACCTCTTCAGGGATGTCACCTTTCAAGGACATGTGAGGGGATCTATTGCAAATATGTACTGCAGTTTTGAGTGCCTCTCCCCAAAATCCATGAGGGAGAATAGCTGTGGACAGCATGCATCTCACCCTCTCACAAAGTGTCCTATTATAACGTTCAGCCCCATGCAAGCAATAGATAGTTCCCTTCTTTATGCCTTTCACAATCAGCCTTGATCCCTTTGTCATTTTCCATGATCCTCTCTCAAAGAGAATGCTATAACCATGCATATCCATTTGACAAACAGAGAGTAAGCTTTTCTTGATCCCTTGTACATAACGTACATCATGCAAGACCAGCTCATTAGTGCCATTTGTAGAGAAATGCATTGTGCCTATACCCTCAATGGAACAAGCATGATTGTTTCCAAGGTATACATGGCCATGGCTGCCTGCAGTAAAAGTAGAAAAGCACTCCTTGATAGGAGTCACATGAAAAGAAGCACAAGAGTCAACTATCCATGTCAGGGCCAATGCATCATTAACAGTTAGCAAAGCATTGATAAGATCACTTTTGGTGATCAACATGTCCTGTGTATGAACATTCAGAGAGAAATCATATGCATAAGTATCATCAGCTGATAAAGTAGTGCACAAAATATCCTCAACATCTGACAGCTCCTCTATGACTACATTAGAGGCCACATTGGCCTTCTCTTTGTCCTTTTGGATGTCCTGTGCATCAGTCTTGTCTTCTTTCTTGCCCTTCTTTTTATCTCCAACATTCCTATTTCTTTCAAGATGTGCCTTGTAATAGCGGCAATCAGGTTTCTTGTGGCCTTTCCTGCCACACTGATAGCAAGTCACATCATTGCTTTTACCTTTGCTTCCATTACCTCTTTCCCTGCTCTTAGTCTTGTTCTTTTGTGCATTATTACTCATCTTATCTGTCCTGCCTCTAACCATGTTAGCTGAGCTTCCACCTTCACCACCTCCTTTTCTCCTGATCTCTTCATTAAGTATAGAACCCCTAACACCATCAAAGGTCAGGTTGGGGTTATTGGACAATGAGACTACCAGTGTCTCCAAGGAGTCAGGAAGTGTCATAAGCAAGAAGATGCCTTTAAGTTTGTCATCAAAAGCAGCCATACCTGAGTCCTGCAATTGTGACAAAGTACCTGTAAAGAGGGATAAGTGTTCAGCTGCACTCTTGGACACATCAAGTTGCATACCAACAAGCTTCCGCATCAAATGCACTTAGTTCACAGGCGTAGTGTTCTCATAAGTTGCTTTCAGCTTTGCCCATATTTCTGAAGCAGAGGTCAGCCCTTTGAGATCTACCAAAATCTCATCAGAGACGGCCATCTTGATATACGTAACAGCTTTCTTGTTCAAGATCAGCCAAGCTTCATGTGACATATCTTCTGGTTTTTCAGCTTCCAATGCCCTATCACAATCTTTCAAGAAGAGAATACCTTGCATTCTCTCCTTCCACAAATCGAAACCTGTTCCCTCAAAACGTCGAATCTCAAATAGATTCTTCACATCTGAGGAGGATGACGCCATGATTGCACGATGAAGAAGTTAATATGCTGAAATTTGGGCAAAAATGCACCAAATCAGAGTATCACTTCCAAAAATGATGCACAATGGCTTCAAACTATTGTGGGAGCAAAATGGAGCAAAAACAGACCAGTTGGACCACAAGATTAAAATCTGTAATTTTCTGAGTTTACCTGCAGAAAATTCCAGCAAGTCAATTTATGCTTCAAATCAGCAAATTTGACTTTTCTTGACCTCAAAGTGTATACATAAGCCTATAAGGAAGCCTTTAGGAGCAAAAGGGAGCAAAAGCCCCATATTTTCTCTTCAGAATTTTGAAAAATTCAGAGAAAATCCCACAATTTGCTGTACATAAGCAAATTTCTCATGCCACACTTCAATACATGAAATGTTAAACCTGTATATTGCTGTTTTGGACTGTGGAACACTTGTGTACACCTGTAAAACACATGGAAATAGCCTGTTTTGAGCAATAAGACAAAGAGGAACAATTTCTTCGCGATGAAATCGAAGAATATCACGTGAAAAGAAGTTTATGCTGCTCCAAAGGTGTGGTGCTTCACTTTTAACCCTTTTCTTCGTGACAAAACTCAGAAAAACCTGCAAAAACTCAAGTAGAACACTCCAAAAATGCTGATGTCCCTGTTTTGGGCACCTTCTTCGCGATAAAATGCGAAGATTCTGCAAAATCTGAAGAAAAACCCTGCTGAAAACTGAAACCGAGCTGCTCTAATGCCTCAACGGACCTCTGATACCAGTTGTTGGAGCAAGAGCGAGTATTCAGAAGATGGAGAAGCTCAAATGGAGCATCTCTTGACTGAGAAGCAGGCAGGTGAGTGTCCAGCAGCACAGGCAGGTGAGAGAGAGAGAGGGAGATCGAAAGAAGAAGGGAGGCGCAGCTTTTTGGTGGGTCCTCCAAAAGAAGAAGAGCCCTAACTTTAGTTTAGGTTATTATTTATAGGACCTGGCCAAGTTCACACTGAACTTGGCCAAAAGAATAAAAATGACTATAATCAGCCTTTTAAAGGCCTATACACAAGTGTACAACTATGAGGGGTCATTTAGGGCCTTTACCCCAACAATATGTGCATGGGATACTAGAGTTTGGGTGATTCTAGCTATTGCACAAGCATGGGAAGGGTTCCATAGAGATCTCGACTATGTGTCTTTCCCTCGGAGGGGGCTGCTATAAGATTGTCATGTTTGGGATCAGGCAATTAGTGCATGACAGTTTTATGACCTGATAGTCATGGGTCCCAAGCACCTATATGATTGGTCACAATGAGAGAAAGATGGTCGGAAGACATTCCAATATTACTGGATTGCTTCACGAATAGGGAAAGGTAGGCAAAGACTAGGATGGGGATATACCGATATTCATCAATGCAGGATGTATTTGTTCATCAATGCGGATGTATTCGTTCATCTGTGCGGATGTATTCGTTCATCAGTGCGGTTGTATTCGTTCATCAGTGCGGATGTATTCGTTCATCAGTGCGGATGTATTTGTTCATCCGTACAGATGTATTTGTTCATCCGTACAGATGTATTTGTTCATCCGTACAGATGTATTTGTTCATCAGTGCAAGATGTGAGACCGTTTGTAGGAAGTGTCCATTAGGATGCACATGGCATGAGGCTAGCATGGGCTAAGCACAAGGTACATGTGTATATTCAAGATACCCCGTATGTGGTATTTGTAGAGATACATGTATTGCCATGCTAGTATAGATTGAGCTCGCAATACATGGATAGGATAGAGACCACTGTCTTGAGGTATCCATCGGGATGCATGTGGTGCTATATCTGTGATGGTTGAGCATACAGCACATGCAATACCTCATGTCCAGAGTCTCGACAATGGACAGCTAGCACCACTATGGACTCTATCATGAGATAGTCTTTTGACCTTGTATAGGTCAGGATGCCATTGCGGTCATCACGAGATGAGTCTAGTTATGGCAAGGGTCCTAGTCATAGTTCTATCGTTTGAAGTAGTGGGCTTTGCTCACCTTCTTGTGGAACTGTTATGTCCATTATTTGATGTGCCCAAAAGGGAGTTGTTAGTGAATTTCTTGGCACTCGGTTCCCATTGGACACTTGTTAGTTATGCCTGAAGGGGGTTGTGTTGTTTGCCCGAAAGGGAGTTGTGTTGCCTTCCCGAAAGGAAGTTTCTAGTATTTCAGCGACTCGTGGCATTTGCTTTCCTTTGGGACCATCGTTTATACTTATCCCGAAATCATTTAAATTGAAGGATCGACCCTAGACCGTGGATAATATGTTGGTGGTGTGATGATCATGCGTCCTGTGGCATCGCCTGATCATTGATGGTATAGCCACCAGGGATACCTATGTAGACATGACCGTCATGGAGTCGAATATATTATACAGGATGTTGCCCACGATGGCAGCCCTCTTAGCCCCTGAGTTGTGATGGTAGCCCCTTGGGTTTTTTACCCAAGAGTTGTTGCCCACAAAGGTATGCTCCATCGTTATGTCTATAAATGGTATGTTTTCACCAAGCATATACCTCTTGTTTGGAGTCCGACTGGGTGAGTGACTTTCCCCGCTCGTTGTATGCTCATGATAGTATTCAACATTGGCTGATGTATAGCCCGTTGATTTTCATATTTAATCATGAGCTAATCTCTTTCTCAACCACGAGACCTAGAGGCATGGATCCTTAGTCTATAGCATAGACTCCTTCCCGGAGTAAGGAATTGTTACAGAGGGAGGAGAACATGACAAAGTCAGCCTTGAATTATGTTGTGTTTTGGTGGGGCAAGAGGGTGTACCTTAGGGTAACCCTAGATTCTGAGATAATTCAAATTGACACGTGCATGATGTTATCTTCTCGATGGTGATCTATATTTGATCACTAACCGTGTATCTTACAAGTCGAATCTATCTTGAGGAATCAGCGACATCCTGGTTCCGTGATAGTCAATAAGTTGATGATTGGGACAAGTATCTTGGTCCCACAACAGTTGCCCCTTTGGCAGCTTGGGTAGGTATCTTTGTTCCATGACAGTTGCCTTGTCTCTCAACTCGGACAGGATGTTTTATGAGATACTTCTGGAGAAGACATGTTCCACCAGAACCCGGCTTGGTTCAGGAACAAAGGGAGAGGAAGTCTCGAGGGACTTTTTATCTTGAGTATCTAATTAGTGGAGGCATTGACCTAAGTCCGTTTTGACTTGGGAGTCGGTTAGGTTGTCGACGGATTGGACTCTTGGTTTTCGCCAAGAAATTGTTAAGGCCAACAATTAGAAATAAGGGGGGGAGCGTTACGTCCCCAAAACTCAAGGACATCTGGATGGGCACATGTACTTAATGTCCGGCCAAATATGAACTAGCCGCCCAGTGTGAATTAGGCTATCTCTTGATTTGAGCCTATAATCAGGACCCATGGGCTCATTTGTGAGACATTCCTCGCGTGAGGCACTTGGACTCTTGGCCCTTTAGATGAGCCTCGTCACCGGTACTGGTGGGGGCTGGTGGTATGGGACTCCAATCCCTTGAAGGTGGCTGCAGACTCCAGGCTTGGGGCTGAGCCTGTATTGGCTCTACGGCAGGGAGGTGAGACTGATGTCCTCCCTTTTATTGTTTGTGAATATGGTTTGTGTTTTGTCTTGTACAACAAGGAGGATCCTCGAGGTTATAACAACAATGCATTAACTATGTTATCTCTAGCTCAAAACCGGTATGATATGCTCATAAGGAGGATACTAATGTGCATTATCATTATGCAAGGAAAAGCTCACTATAAGAGACATAAAATTTGACTTTGTGTTACATACAATAATCTAGTGAACCTTGTCATAAAGGTTATCCATCACAAGAGGTTTAAACAACTTCTACAAAGCTTTGGGGCCTGGGCTAAATCCCTTATACGAATATACGCCTATAACCCTAACGGGTCACTTGTTTTTGTATATTCACTTGGTAATTCATTCAGTGTAGTGTTGTGCTCCAAGCTTCTTCTTCTTCCTTGTGTTGCTCATGTGCTTCCACAGACCTCAAACTCCCAACATTCCATACCCTAGAGACACACATGGGCCACGTCTCGAAAGGGATCTTCTTACCTAGCACTTTCATAACATCAGGATTTATACCTAAATGCATAGATTAGGAGGTGGGTATATTCAGGTCTTTTAACTCCATTAGATGCGCCATCGCGGTTACTCATGGCCAGATGGGGCCATAGTTATGTACAGACTCGTATGGAAAAAATACCGTATGTAAGAAAACGTATGTGTATGGTTGAGGTATGAAATTTTTCATACCTCTAATTTTTTTCTCTCTCTCATCAATTTCAACCGAGGATAAATCCATACCAAGTTCATATTGTTCAGATGCAAATTCACTCTCACATATTCTCTTCTATCATACCC
This sequence comes from Ceratopteris richardii, assembly GCA_020310875.1. Lineage (NCBI taxonomy): Eukaryota > Viridiplantae > Streptophyta > Polypodiopsida > Polypodiales > Pteridaceae > Ceratopteris > Ceratopteris richardii. Next base: position 186,204,804 of record CM035410.1, on the reverse strand, counting down.
ACACATAGTAGCCAACAAAATTCTTATCTTTAATATTATATTATTGTATATAGGGGATTTCAAATATTCAGCATTTTGTGTGCTAGACGTATGAGATTTTTGAAGAAATTCCATACTTTTTTCATACTTCCATACCCGTATGCATTTGTCTTATGGTTCGCATATGGAAAAACTATGGGTAGGTCCTTGGCCCAAGATTTGAGCATACCCAAGGTGTGGTCGAGATGAAGCACATGAGTACACTCACTTTCCTCTTTGATTAGGAAGTGGAAGGATGAGACCCTGGATGCATATTCACGGGGATTCTAAGGATCTTGGGCATTGACCCAAATCCTCGAGGATCTATTAGATCATATAAATGCTGAGATAGAGTGGGGATGCCGGAAGGAGTACTTCTTTGAAGTGCTCTACAGACCCACTAGGTGTGACTCAAGACATGAGAGAGATTGATTAGGGCACCTCGCAATCCAAGGAAATCCTTGGAGAGTATTTTGCCTACCAATGAGCTTAGGTACAGAGACAAGTCCTTCCAAACATGTTCCGTTTTCATACCTCTGTGTGTGACAGTTCAGGTTTCTCTCTCAAAGGTCATTGTACGTGATCAGGGATACAAGCTTACGGATTGGTGGATAACTATGAGGTGGTATGAATACCAGCCTCCACATCCATAGGCATTACATTCTGAGAGGATTACCATCGGGTGGGTAATAGGCCATATTTTGTGATCAGACCACCTAGAGTGGGACCTCTGCACATGTTTTTGTTGTATATACTATGTGGAAGGCATTAGAGGATGCTTGCCATGAGAGACAGGATATTGGGTGCCTCTGTATCACTGATGGAGATTGTCATGTGAGAGAGGATTTTCTTCCCCCATGACCACCGACGAGATCTACCATGTGATAGAGGACTCATTCCTTGGGTTGAGCCACCCATGAAGTTTACCTTGTGACGACTATGGTCTTGAGTCATGCAGAGGTACTTGTCTCAAGGTTGAGGAATTTATTCCTCAATAGGTCACTGGGAAGAAATGCATCCACATGACAGACGGGATTCGATGCATTGCTTGCACAATCATTTTTGTTTGATTGCCAGAACATTCATGGATTTTACTTCATTCTTCTTGTTCATTTTTTTTCCACTTATGAGACCACGCTTTGGTCCTTGTTTTCTCATGATGTGGATGAATTCTACCAAAGGGAATAGTGGGCAACCGCTGGTAGGTGGGCTCATGATAGGTATCGCAAACAAAGCATGTGTTGATTATTCTCCGTGTTACGACATCCTTAGGGATAGAGGACTAGGAACAACAGAGTGGTGTTATGGAATGACTTGATCATTCACGTGGTGATGAGCACCTTTAGGGTGAACCATGTTTATGGCATGACCATCAGAAACTCTGTTTGGCTATTGGCACCTTCATTTTCTTGATGAAGGACACCGAGATAGCAAACATGGTTTTAGTCCATATGTGGTGGACATAGGAGTTCATCGGTTTTTTTTGACACTAGAGAGGCATGTGATCTATTTTCTATATTGAACCATGAACTTTCTGTTGACGAACGCCTTGGGCCACGAAGATATGTGCATGGGATACTAGAGTTTGGGTGATTCTAGCTATTGCACAAGCATGGGAGGGGTTCCATAGAGATCTCGACTATGTGTCTTTCCCTCGGAGGGGACTACTATAAGATTGTCATGTTTGGGATAAGGCAATTAGTGCATGACAGTTTTATGACCTCATAGTCATGGGTCCCAAGCACCTATATGATTGGTCAAATGAGAGAAAGATGGTCGGAAGACATTCCAATATTATTGGATTGCTTCACGAATAGGGAAAGGTAGGCAAAGACTAGGATGGGGATATACCGATATTCATCAATGCAGGATGTATTTGTTCATCAGTGCGGATGTATTCGTTCATCAGTGCGGATGTATTTGTTCATCAGTGCGGATGTATTTGTTCATCAGTGCGGATGTATTTGTTCATGAGTGTAGATGTATTTGTTCATCAATGCAGATGTATTTGTTCATCAGTGCAGATGTATTTGTTCATTAGTACAGATGTATTTGTTCATCCGTACAGATGTATTGGTTCATCGGTGTGAGACCGTTTGTAGGAAGTGTCCATTAGGATGCACATGGCATGAGGCTAGCATGGGCTAAGCACAAGGTACATGTGTATATTCAAGATACCCCGTATGTGGTATTTGTAGAGATACATGTATTGCCATGCTAGTATAGATTGAGCTCACAATACATGGATAGGATAGAGACCACTGTCTTGAGGTAACCATCGGGATGCATGTGGTGCTATATCTGTGATGGTTGAGCATACAGCACATGCAATGCCTCATGTCCAGAGTCTCGACAATGGACAGCTAGCACCACTATGGACTCTATCATGAGATAGACTTTTGACCTTGTATAGGTCAAGATGCCATTGCGGTCATCACGAGATGAGTCTGGTTATGGCAAGGGTCCTAGTCATAGTTCTATCGTTTGAAGTAGTGGGCTTTGCTCACCTTCTTGTGGAACTGTTATGTCCATTATATGATGTGCCCAAAAGGGAGTTGTTAGTGAATTTCTTGGCACTCGGTTCCCATTGGACACTTGTTAGTTATGCCTGAAGGGGGTTGTGCTGTTTGCCCAAAAGGGAGTTGTGTTGCCTTCCCGAAAGGAAGTTTCTAGTATTTCAGCGACTCGTGGATTTGCTTTCCTTTGGGACCATCGTTTATACTTATCCCGAAATCATTTAAATTGAAGGATCGACCCTAGACCGTGGATAATATGTTGGTGGTGTGATGATCATGCGTCCTATGGCATCGCCTCATCATTGATGGTATAGCCATCAGGGATACCTATGTAGACATGACCGTCATGGAGTCGGATATATTATACAGGATGTTGCCCACGATGGCAGGCCTCTTGGCCCCTGAGTTGTGATGGTAGCCCCTTGGGTTTTTTACCCAAGAGTTGTTGCCCACAAAGGTATGCTCCATCGTTATGTCTATAGATGGTATGGTTTCATCCAGCATATACCTCTTGTTTGGAGTCCGACTGGGTGAGTGACTTTCCCCGCTCGTATGCTCATGATAGTATTCAACGTTGGCTGATGTATAGCCCGTTGATGTTCATATTTAATCATGAGCTAATCTCTTTCTCAACCACGAGACCTAGAGGCATGGATCCTTAGTCTATAGCATAGACTCCTTCCCGGAGTAAGGAATTGTTACAGAGGGAGGAGGAGAACATGACAAAGTCAGCCTTGAATTATGTTGTGTTTTGGTGGGGCAAGAGGGTGTACCTTAGGGTAACCCTAGATTCTGAGATAATTCAAATTGACACGTGCATGATGTTATCTTCTCGATGGTGATCTATATTTGATCACTAACCGTGTATCTTACAAGTCGAATCTATCTTGAGGAATCAGCGACATCCTGGTTCCGTGATAGTCAATAAGTTGATGATTGGGACAAGTATCTTGGTCCCACAACAATTGCCCCTTTGGCAGCTTGGGTAGGTATCTTTGTTCCATGACAGTTGCCTTGTCTCTCAACTCGGACAGGATGTTTTATGTGATACTTCTAGAGAAGATCTTAGCTTGGAAGATATTATCCACATGTTCCACCAGAACCCGGCTTGGTTCAGGAACAAAGGGAGAGGAAGTCTCGAGGGACTTTTTATCTTGAGTATCTAATTAGTGGAGGCATTGACCTAAGTCCGTTTTGACTTGGGAGTCGGTTAGGTTGTTGACGGATTGGACTCTTGGTTTTCGCCAAGAAATTGTTAAGGCCAACAATTAGAAATAAGGGGGGGAGCGTTACGTCCCCAAAACTCAAGGACATCTGGATGGGCACATGTACTTAATGTCCGGCCAAATATGAACTAGCCGCCCAGTGTGAATTAGGCTATCTCTTGATTTGAGCCTATAATTAGGACCCATGGGCTCATTTGTGAGACATTCCTCGCATGAGGCACTTGGACTCTTGGCCCTTTAGAAGAGCCTCGTCACCGGTACTAGTGGGGGCTGGTGGTATGGGACTCCAATCCCTTGAAGGTGGCTGTAGACTCCAGGCTTGCAGCTGAGCCTGTATTGGCTCTACGGCAGGGAGGTGAGACTGATGTCCTCCCTTTTATTATTTGTGAATATGGTTTGTGTTTTGTCTTGTACAACAAGGAGGATCCTGGAGGTTATAACAACAATGCATTAACTATGTTATCTCTAGCTCAAAACCGGTATGATATGCTCATAAGGAGGATACTAATGTGCATTATCATTATGCAAGGAAAAGCTCACTATAAGAGATAAAATTTGACTTCGTGTTACATATAATAATCTAGTGAACCTTGTCATAAAAGTTATCCATCACAAGAGGTTTAAACAACTTCTACAAAGCTTTGGGCTAAATCCCTTATAAGAATTTGTTCAAAGTCATGTGCACATACCTTGGAACTTCCCTATAAATCAATGCTAACTCTATTTCTCCATATCAATCCCAAGTGACATTCATCGATATCTTTTGGTAGTGATGCATGTGAACACGTTAGGACTATTGAGACCCTTTTTTTCCTTGGTAAAAGTTCTCTCCCTTATCTTGTACATATGCCCTACAACCTTAAAGACCTCTTATATATGTACATTTTGAAACAATACACATTCCTATTGAGATCCTTTTGGATCCATGTACTTTGTGACATGTGTGCATGTTTACAATCCTATTCCCACATTTGAGAATGCATTATGATATTGCACCCACAATGGACCTCAACAAACCAAAATAAGCTGAATGCAAGACATAACCTTCTCTCATGTAGCCTATAGATTGTAAAAGGAGCCACTAACTCACACATCAGCCAATGAAAAGCTTGCATGCAATTCATATTTCTCATGAGGAGCATAGAGCTCTCCAAACCATTGCCAAATGGGAGAGATTCATAAATAATGATAAATGTTCCCAAATTGTGGATGCAAGACGAACACAAGAAGAATACCCTAACCTTGCTGGCCAAGTATCTTCTCGCTCGAATCAAAAGAATACTAGTCTCAAGGCTCAACAGCAGAACTTATAGCTTCAGCTCTGCCACTATCCTATCATACAGTCGATGAGGAAGTAGAAGCTGTTGAAAGAGAATGGAAGAGCCCTCTATTAATCCTGTACCTACAGTCGATCAACAAACAAGTACCGCATCCATGCATTTTCTCAAGAAGGGGAGGGGATGCCAGTCAAAAATGAGCTGCACCGAAACCTTATATTTTTTTCTTCTCTAGAGATGAACAAGTCTGTTCAAATTAGTTACTTAGCTCTTACAATGTTATTATGGTGAGTGGGAGTGACCGTGAGCACACTATAACAATATGTGTGCATGTGTATAGTCCAAACGGATGTGGTGTAATGCTATGTCTTGAACATCAAGGGCAGAGTGTTTGGTTCAAGTTCCACTCACTCAACATTTCAAATTTTTTGTATTTTAAAAAAAAGAAAAAAATGTTCTTAAGATTAAATGTATGTTTTCATAAGAGATTCCATCTTTGAAATTGTATTACATATGATGTCTAATATCACCCAAGCCGTCCTTATAATCTGAATTACAGAAATGAAATCAAAGCATCATAGAGTTCTACGAACAAATTCTTCATCAGGGAATCTGGATCAATCTAAAAGCTAGCAAAATTTGTGGGGCATCTCTCTGGTGCAAGCGCTGTTGAAGGTCCATTGAAGATGTTATCCACATCTTCTTTATTTGTCCCAACTTCAACAGGCTCTGGCAGATCGTAAGAAAGAAATTTAGACGTCAGAAACATATTAGCTGGAAACAAGCATTGCTGGGTGAAGCGATCCGCTGCTCGGCGACTCTCTGGAATGCCATTAGAGGGGAGGTCCTCTAGAAGATCTGGTGGGAAAGGTGTGCTTATAATTTGGCGACTCCCCCAAAGAGTGGTCGATTGAGAAATCGCTATTCCTTCTCGGTAAAAGAATCACCAACTAAAAGAAATCCCCCCCCCCCCTCTTCAGGCATCATAAAGTGCTCCTTCTGGTCAACAAGAAGCTAAAATCCAAGTGGGCCCCGCATGAGGGTGATGAGAGGTTGATTAACCTTCTTTGTAATGCCATCTAAATTCGATAAGTTCTACCCCTGCTCTGTGGGACTTGGGGGGTCCCCTGGGTACTAGTCCCCTTCACATGTACTTTTCTTTTCCTTTTATTCAACACAAGTCCGGAAGAGTAGGCTAAGGCCAAACTTCCTTTATTAATCATTTTGGATGTCAAACGGATATGCTTGAACCATGTCTTCTCATATAAGTGTAAAACGTGTCAAATTAAGTCCGAAAAGTGATAAGCAATAAGTAATCACATTGTGTATGGGATGTTAGAAGTGAATATCCACCTTTCTTATGTATATTTGTATCAAGTAATCAAATTTTAGGACCCCTAAATGAGGAAATACATGTGGACGCTGAATAATGATTCTAATTTATACACTAGATGTGATTACATGTGGGTACAAGATGGTGGGGTGTTATCTAAAGATGTATCTACTTTACATTACAGGGGTTAGAGGATTAATTGAAATGCAACTTGTAGAGAGTACACATGCGCAAGCAAAATAAAAAGAAGAGTGTACTCACAAAATGAAGACTGCAAGGGACTCAAAGTAAGTAGACCAAGAAATGGGTAAACTCATATGGATTATAGATATGATCTTTCCAAGAGCATGAAGTAGACTCTCTATGCTTCTAACCAACTACAGACTGGGGGAGAGACCCTCCTTATATAGAATTGGACGAGGATCTCCAAAGCACATCACATGTGGGATAATTCCCGCTTGAAGGAGAATGAATACAAGGTAGAAGCAAATGACAAGGTACCCAAATACAATGAGGTACAACTAAAGGATGTGAAATGGAGTGCATCTATCAATATCAAGTCATCCACATAAAGAATAATGATTGCAACTAGGGACTCTTTCTGATAGATGTAGAGCTTAGCATTGACAATGCTTCTTTGAAATCCTTTGTCTTTGAGAACTTGTGAATCTTCTTATTCCAAGACCTGGGAGCTTGTTGAAGTCCATAAAGTGCTTTGTGAATTTTATAGACATGATCTTCCTTTCCTTTGATTTGGAAACCTTCACACTGTTTTGTATATATTTCTCCTTGAAGATCACCATTTAGGAAAACACTTTTTACATCTAGTCAGTAGATGGGTCATTTGAAGTGTGCATTTAAGGGGGAAATGACTCTAATAGTTGTGAACCTTGCAATGAGGTCAAAGTTTCATTCATAGTCAATTTCATGTTTTTGTTTATATCCCTTTGCTATGAGTCTGTTTTGCACTTTTCCAAAGTTCCATCTAATTTATAGTTGAATTTAGATACCACTTAACTCCAATAACTTGATGATTATAAGGCTTTGTTACAAGTGTCCAAGTAGTATTGTTTTGGATTACATCCAACTCTATCTACATAGCTTCTTCCCAATAGGCTTGGCCTTGAGGTTCTTTAAAGTTGTACGGTCTTGGAATGTGTTGAGTTAGATGATAGTTTGGGAATTTGTTGAATTAGATGCATGAGAACATAATTTACATAGTGACTTTTTTTTCATTGTTGCTTCTCAATGTGTCTTTGAGATCTTCTATGTTGTTGGGAAGTACTTGCTTATGAACAATGGTTAGAAATGATTGTATGCCCTTGTGAATTGTAGATGGGTGGACTAAAACTTGACCTTGGATCAAATTCATCAAAAATTACAAATTCTGAAATAAAAATGGAGTGGTTTTCCAGATCATACAATATGTATGCCTTAGATTGTTCACGATATCTAATGAATGGATGCTTCTTAGTCTTAGATGATAATTCATGTTGATGTTCCTTGGGACATGTACAAATGCTTCACTTCCAAAAACTCTAAAGTAGTTAACATTGGGGTTTCATTCAAAGTAGGCTTCAAATGGAATCTTATTATGTAATGCACTTGTGAAGCCTCTGTTAATGATGTGTACAACAATGTATAGCTTAAGCCCAAAATTTGAAAGGTAATGGTTTTTCATGAAGCATGGTGCATACCATTTCCATGGCACTACGGATCTTTCTTTTGGTGACTCCATTTTGAGATTGAGTATGAGGTTATGCGACTTGTCTTTTGATGTCTTTCTACTTTAGGAGGTTATCAAAGTTATCATCTCCACATAATCTCATAGTCTTTACTGAAGTGGATGCCTCATTCTCAACTTAATGGTCCCACTCTCAAAAATTGGAGAAAGTATCTTCCTTATATTTGAGAAAATACACCCATACGTATCTAGTGTGATCATATAATAAGAGAAAAAAGAAGAGTGATCCATTCAATGATAATATATTCATTGGTCCACAAAGGTCCATGTGGGCAAAGGCTAGAGGATTGCTTGCTCGGGTTGAAGCCTCTTTTGGTACCAGTGCCCTATGTTGCTTTCCTTGAGTGCAAGCTTGGCACACATCTTGCACTTGGTCAATATTTGTCAATCTCTTAACCAATCGAGATGTCGAGATCTTGTTAGGTAGTATGTATGGTCATATCTTTGGTGCCAAAGTGTGGATATTGATTCCTTAGTGAGAAAGTATGAAAGCATGCATAAGCCTTTATCCTTGATGCCATGGGCTATCATGTCTTGAGTGTCAGGATCAATCACCTTCACTATTGTATTATCAAAGAGAACTTGTTTGTGATTATCAGTAATAGCTTTGACTCAGAGGAGATTCATGCAAAGATTGGTACAAAGAGTACATTTGAAAAGTCTTTACATTCTCCTTTATTATTTGTAATTTGTAATTTGCCTTTACTTTCAATTGGAAAAATCTTGTTGTTTCCTAAGTAGACTTTACCTTTGTGGCCTTCTAGCTTCTAAAAGGAATCATGATCCTTGCACATGTGGGAGGCACCTCCACTATCAAAGATCCATTCTTGTGATGATCTAGAGGTGATCAAAGCATTGGATTATGTTGAGATCAAGAGATCTTCACTCGAACAATGAGAGGTATGTGAGAAGAGTTAGATTGATGTTTGGATGTAGATGCTTTAGAATTATTATTCTTCTTATAGCAGAACTTCCCAATATGCCTAGACTTCCCACAATAGTTACATGTGAATTTCTCGGATGAGGTTTGAAACCTTGTTTAGAGAAATTGTCAAACTATTGACTAGAGTGTTAAGCTTTGTTGAATGGTCCTTTAGCTTTCATAGTCACTTCTTGAGATGTTGAAGACTTTGCTTGTGCGCCATGGAGGAGCAAGAGTCTTTGTATTTCCTCCCAAGTCAAGACGATATTGAGATATGGCACTTTGATTTTGCCAGGCATTCAATGGGGATCTTAACCATACAAAGGGGATGATCTTAATTGCCTTGTTAAAATGCTCTGATTTTTGCAACACATGTACTCTAATTTTCGAGTAACTTTTAATTAGCTATTATCTGTGCTTGTTGAGGTTATAGATGTAATGAAGGAGCTTCGCGAATTCTTACTTGTACCTTTTCAACTCTAATCTATTGTCCAAGATCATGATGTGGGATTCTTGGTCATGCTCAACAACTAGTTTTCATGGCAGCAAGAATTTTAGTATATCTATCTTGACTACTTGGGATATGAGATCAAGCTTCTAGTGACAATATTTACAAGCAAGACTCGTGATGCTTTCTAGATATTGTAAAATGCCCACTTTTTTGCTTCATATAATGGTCTTTAGGTAAAAAGAAAAAGAGAACATGTCTTTGTTCTCCTTTGTTGTGACTCAGTGTTGAGTGATAATTGAATAGAGAAGAATGATGGAATGAAGATATCTAAATTTGATCTAATGGAATGGAGGACGAAAAAAACGTTGAGTTGAAGTGATGGTCGGTAGTGTGCATAACGACGACACATGAAAAGATGGAAGAAAGAGTTGAAATGAGGAGAAGTGAGGTTCCAAAAAGATGATGATGGAAATGAATGAGAGAAATATTTAGATCAAGATTGAATGATGAGGCCTTATTTTTTTGAGATGTCCATGAACGGGATGCATGTTGATGTAGTGGATGGTGTGATAAATGAGTGTGTACATGAAGGTTCAATGATGCAGTGCATCTAGATCTGCTAGTGGCCATCATACCCATGGAAGTGGAAGAGAAAATATCTATGAATTCTTTGACAATGTTGGTGGGTCGGATCATGGAGGGGCTAAAGTGGGTGCAATGAGTTGGTGGTTGTCAGGCCGCTGGAATATTATTTACGAGAATAATTGTAACTTTAAAGTTGTGCACTGAAAAGGTGTCGCACAGACGTTGTTCCGCTTTTTCCTAATCAATAGAATATGCGCGAAAGAGATGACAGATGCGTTGCCGACCTGTTCGGTATGGGCGATGATCTGGAGTTGATTTTGTTCTGAAGTTATGTTAATTACAGAGTTTTCTGTAAGAGTCAGTATTCAAAATTGAAGTGAATTAGGTATGGTGTAACATTTTACTGTGTTGAAGTGAAGTGTGAAGTATAACAGTAATAATAAACGAAGTGTGAAAGTTCTGCGTACAGAATTACGATGATTGTTAAGAACTGCTATGCGTCGAAAGTGTAATTGAATCTTCTGTAATCGTTCTGAGTTAATCGATAAAGTTGATTGTCGGAAGTTAAGCAGTGAATTGGGAAAATATATAAAGGGCCTCTGAAATTACCAGACCCCTGACCATCCCAAGAACCCACGAGTAAGTATGTAATAACTTTTTACACTTAATGGCGCCGGCCATGGGGCGTGGAGTAGCCCTTCGGTGCATAGACTAAGAGTTGAGAAAGAATCCGATGATATATGCCTGTAACACGTTCCGGAGAATCATACCCGAAGTACAGAAGGGATCAGCATCCTTGGAAAATTCCTAGCCCATTGGGAACACCTCCGGGTAGTAGTGGTGACGGACAATCGTTGGAAGGAAAGCGAGAAATCTGGGCTAGTGGAGTATCACCTCAGCATTTCCTTGTGCAAGGATTACATGGTATACCAGAAGTGCAACCAACCCCATCTGCAAAAAGTAGGATTGGTGAAGTAAGCACTAGTTTCGGTGACAGTGTGGAAGTTTTCGATAGCAATTTGTGGAATTTCGATGGAACCTCGGATAATTTCGGGGCCGGTTTGCGAAATTTTGGTGAAAGTTCTATTCTCGATTCTGATTTTGAGGGAACTAGTGTATTGTTGGATGAAAGTTCTGGTGAAAAGCTCACTTCAAAAGTCCATTACGATGAAGGGCAGTTGGGTGTAGGCGTGTGGGAACGACTTAACAATATCCAATTATCGGAGAGTATACAAGACGACGGGACAACACAACAACAATTAGGTTTAACTGGTTCAAATCATTCGGTAGTTTCATTTCCTCTTGGTTTAAACACCATGAGTGGTTCGCAACAGCAACAACATCAACACAACATCAATAGCAACAACAACAGCAGCAGCAGCAGCAGGCCATACCACCACGATCGGTATCCGCTGGAGTTACATATACAAAATTTGGAGGATTTCCTGGTGACGATCCGGATGCACATGTGAGAACCTTTGAAATTAATTATGTTGTACTCAACTATCCAGCAGATCTGGCATACAAGGCTATAGTGTTTCAGTCTACACTGGTTAATGAGGCTGCATGGTTATCGTTCCCATTGAGCATGCAGAATGGATTTCACCTATTGTTATCATCCCAAAGAAAAATAAGCAGTTACGTATCTGTTTGGATTACCGGTAACTAAATGCAACGATCGTACCGGATCCCTTCCCACTTCCCTTTTTGGATACAATGCTTGATGATGTTGTTCAGACGAGAAATGTATTCCTTTTTGGATGGTTACAGTGGCTATAATCAGGTGCGCATGGTTGAAATGGACATACCAAATACTGCATTTATTACAAATTGGGTTGTACATGCGTGTATGGTGATGTGGTTCGATCTTCACAATGCTCCTAGTACTTTCCAACGTTGTATGCAAGAAATTTTCCCCCCCTACTTAACCACCTTTATGCGAGTGTATCTGGATGATTTTTCGTTATCGGGTGATACATTGGCTCATCTTTACCACCTACGGTGCTGCTTCTCTAAGTGTCGAGAGTTCCGGTTGTGCTTAAATCCCAGCAAGCCGGTCTCTTCGATTTCTTGTGGCAAGTTGCTTGGTCATATTATTTCCAAGCAAGGCATTCAGGTGGATCCAGATAAAGTGCAAGTCATGTACATGCACCTGCCCCTACGACACCAAAGGAAGTTATGTGATTCCTTGGCCAAATACGATGGCATGGGCGGCATCTTCGATGGCTCGCACATTTAGCCATACCCTTGAATCGATTGATCACTGGTAATCCATGACAGTTTGTGTGGACTGAGGAGTGCCAAATTGCCTTTGATCTTTTAACCCAGGCTCCTATACTGCAAGCACCAAACTCGCAGCTTCCGTTCCATGTCTTTGTGGATGCATCGAACAGTGCCATCGGTAGTGTGCTCATGCAACAACAGGATAAGTGGTTTTGTCCTATCTATTATGCTAGCGGACAATTAGTAGCTGCTGGATGAAATTATTCTGTCACTGAGCGCGAATGTCTGGGCTTGGTTTATTCGGTGAAGAAATTTTGGCATTACTTACTGGATCGCCAATTTACCTTCCATGTGGATCATGCTGCTCTGGTTTATCTTGTCCACCAGCAACATTTAGGGGGCAGATTAGCCAAGTGGGTGTTGTTACTGCAAGAATTTGATTATGTGGTAGTACATCGTCCAGGGTCAGCCCATGCATTGGCTGATTTCTTATCTATGTGACTGATTCAAACCAAGATGATGGTCAGGAACTCCCGGTGGCACCTTCATATTATGATACTCTTCTGACCTTCCTCACAAGTGGAAGCCCCACGACGAGTACTTCTACTTCGGCACGTCGTAAATTGGCAATGTATAATCGAAGGTTTAGGATCATTGTAGGACAGTTGTATTACCTGGATCCTTTTGGTGCACTATTATGGTGTATTCCACCCCATGAAGTTCCTTTCGTTATTGACATGGCCCATTCTACTCCTTTCGGTGGTCATTTTTTGGTCGATCTTACTTATCGAAAAATTTTGCACAATGGCTTATGGTGGCCCACTATGCAGCATGATATTGCTACTTCTATTAAAACGTGTGATGCTTGCCAACAATCGGGGCAGCCTTTACAATGGCATCATTTTCCACTGTAGCCTATTACTCCCCTGGAACCTTTTCAAAAGTGGAGGTTGGATTTCATTGGTCCCATTACACCTCCGGCTACGCTTACTAATCATCGATATATACTTACTTGTATGGATTATGCTACTCGGTGGGCAGAAGTTTGGGCTTTACGGTCTTCCACTACGTTAGTGGTGGTTAAATGTTTGATGACTGATGTGTTCCCTTGGTTCGGTCTTCCCTTAGAGATTGTTTCGGATCAGGGCACACATTTTGTTAATTCCTTACTGCAAGCGCTTAATTGCACCCTACAGATTGTTCATAAATTTAGCTCTCCATATTATACTCGTGCTAATGGTCTTATTGAAAGTACCAATAAAACCTTACTTAACATGCTCAAGAAATTAGTTCTGGAATGTCCGGAGCATTGGGATCAATTCATTCCTTCCGTCTTGTGGGCATATCATATTACATACAAAGTGGCTACAAGCAATACGCCTTTTAAATTGGCATATGGGCTGGAGGCCATTGCACCCATGGAGTTTGTGGTACCTAGCCTCAAGGTGGCACTAGAGCATAAGCTCTTATCGAAGGAATCCTTTCCTTTCTGGTTGGATGTGTTGCGGTCCTTGGACGAACAACACTGGGAGAGTTTTCTACTGCTCCAAGAAGTCCAATTGCGACAAGCCAAGACACATGATCGGTTTCTCTGCACTCCTTTTTTTACCAAAGGATAATTAGTTCTATTCTATAATGCTAAGCTAATCGTTCAGTGGGCAAGTTCAAACTTCGATAGTTTGGTCCTTACCGTATTGAATGGCAGGTTGGCCCTGCTACGTTCTGGTTATCCACTTTAACTAGTATCCTTCTCCCTAAGTCGATCAATGGATCAAAGCTCCGTCCCTATTATCCCACGGCTTCTTCATCTCGACGTCCCTTTCCAGGCTACGTGTTCGATTGACTGACTGACCATAACATTTCTGTTTTATTACCTAACCATGATTAGCCGTCGTCGTAGGTGTCTAAGCTTTTGTTAATGCGTGCATGTCATCATTATGTCTGTATATTTCCAACACCAGGTGATGGTTATGTTCCTTCCGGCATTTCCATTCGGTGTTTTTACTTAATCACATTCTTCCCCTCTTTTTCGCTATTGTGTTTTGTGTGTTTGCATGTTCTGTGTTACCTACTGTCTTCGTGCTCTCGTGCTCACCATGGAAGCTTCAGCTAATATTGCTACCTTCCGTGCTGGCCTTGCTCCAGAATTGAGCGAGTTTCTGCGCACTCGTGGGCTTTTGGCATTCGCTGGACTGCCCTGGCATTCGGTTGAATGTCATCCTTTCTTTGCACAGATCATCTCTGCCATTGCTAATACTCTTGCTACCGACACTTGCTGGCCACTCGCCTGTCTTAACCCGCTTGTCGTCATCACCCTCAACACTGTCGCTGAGGGATTCCACCTCCCTCAGGAGGGTAGTGTAGACAAACCCCTCTTACCGCTGTCGACCATGAAAGAGCTTTTTCCACGACATTCTTCGTGCTCGTAGCCAAAGCTGAAGCCAGTTCACTATAGGAACAGATTCGAAGTCTCCAAGAACAGTTGAATGAGAAGAATGCCATCATCGCAGCTCGCGATGATGAGATTAGTAAGCTGATTCAGACAGTGATTGACAAAGAGGACGCCATGACCGCTTTGGGTAATCTCCTAGAGACCGCGCACACTGACTTGGTTACGGTTGAAGTGTGGTAGTGGACATGGAGGTTGTGGTTGTGACTCTATCTATGTGGTGTGGGGGTGAATGAAGTTCAACAACAATTTTGGGACCCGTGACTCTTGGAACCACGATTTGATCAATGGTAGTCAAACAAGTTTCAAAACCCAGGGCCTCATAAATTATCTGTGTGGTGAGTTATATTCTACCCTCCCGCTTTATAAATTGTGGACACTAGTTAACACCTCTCCATCATATATATTTCATGTGTCCATTAATTGATTAGACTATAGGGAGTCTGGAAAGATGAGTGGGAGATGAAGGCACAACTTCCAAATGCATCCCAAAGCTGAAGCTCACCCTCATCAATGGACTACATAGCCTCAAACTCTTTTCTAAATAAATACATCTTGTTGAAGTTGTCTGCCCATGTCGTAAGAAGATACACTCACTAGTGGCCCAAAGGCCCTTAGTGTGGTTTTGGAGCTCGAACCAATGGTAGACTTTGTGGACTCAGAGGGAAGTGATGGTAGATTGTCTAGTCTATTTGTGTGGGTATAATTGTATTATGCAAGACCATAGAATGATTATAAATTATTGATCCAAAATCATTAGGTGTGATTGAGCAAGTATCAAATAGGAATGTGAAGGCTTTTACTTGGTGACTTTTCTTAAGCATATATATTATTGTGCATAGTTAACCAAGTGCCCAAGGAAAGTCACCGCCATTGATCACCAAAGTTTAAAATGTTATTGAGAATGAATCATGAGGAACCTCTTAGGATTTTTTGCAAATCCATTTGTATGTATGTGAAATATTTGCATGATCGCGATGGTCCTTATGTTGGAATGTAAGGGTAGTCTAGTTGTGCTCTTTAGACTGAATGTCTTTTGGTGCCTCTTTTCATGGTTGCTTAATCACTTCAATGTAATGCATTTTCTTTAGAGTTTTTCTCCTCCATAGAAGATTGGTGTTTGGAGTTCATGAAGCTTGGTGCTTAGCAATGTTGATTTGATGCCCTTTATATGGGTTGATATGCTTTGTAGATTTCTTGTTGTCGTATTGAGCTTGATTTGAAGGATAACCCAAAGGCCAATGATTGTTAGGAGGTGACTTGGGAATCCAAATCAAGGTAAAAACTTTTTTCACTTGTAACAATGCCTTGGCTATCCAAATTTTCTTGATTCATTTAGAAGTAGGTGAGGAGGTTCTCCTCATGAATGCTTAATCAACTTCTTGCTCACTACCAATTTGGGAGATTTTCTCTTTTTTGTTTCATACATTGGTTGTGAAGGAAGTGAAACCTTAGCAATCCATACTTTGCTTTAGTGAATTTGGTTTGTATACATTGGCCGTTTTCTTAAGTTGTTATGCCACTTGATTACAGCATGTGTTCTTGAAAAGGTTCTTATGACTCCATGGTTGGATCATTAGTTATTAACAATCATATGTGGTCGTGTATGAGGTTTTTATCCACTTGTTTCCTACCTTAGATGTGAGAAAATTGGTTGTAGGATTGAGACCCATAGAGTGGTCTAAGAGCCAATCTTGTCCTCTACATGCAAAGTTAGCTTGGGAGGTACTTGCTTCCTCATTAGAATTCTTCCCTTTTCCTTTAGCATCTTTACTTATATCTTTATCAATGTATAGGGTAGAGGA